>OW119933.1:83216764-83505533 GCA_933210815.1 Meta bourneti
AGGTTACTATTCTCGACACATTAAAAGGGCAACAAAAAGTGTTAACAATACTTGGAAAAAGAAATAAAGCAATTCAACTTTCGGCACTACATTTATAATCAGTTTCAGTCTATACAAGTAGAGTGCTGCAACCTTCCTTTCCATAATTTGATTGTTCCCTCAATCGTTAAAAGAAAAAAGATCATATTTCACGGTCAATCGTTAACCTTTGACATTAAACTGGTTATGTAAATACGGTAACGGGAAGCATTTAGATCACCTGCACGCACGAAAATTATCTTTAAGTATTTGACTTATCATGCACTGTCTCTTCAAGCCTTAGCTTGAGACGGGGTTAAAGAGGCAAAGCTTAATATGCGTAAGAGATAAGCTGCACAGGTGAAAAGATGTGGGCTTATACTGTATGAACTGGGATGATTTTTATAAGAGTAGCGTGTGATTAATAAGAATTGGTTTGCAAATGCTTCAAATGGATAATCAGAGCCGTCCAAAGCAATAGCGTATCTCAACATTGGTAACAGGGGCCCCGAGATTGGATCGAGAGCAAAAAATCTTACATTTAACTTTGGACAACCTTATAAGTTAACACATTCGCCGTTGTGTTTTTTAAATACAAATCATATTTAGTCCCAAGTTAAAAAGTAACTCAAGAGGCGCGATTGTGCCCACTTTTGGCAACTTGGTTTGCAAGAAATGATTTACAAATACTTCAAATGGATAATCAGAGCCGTCCAGAGCATTAGCGTAGCTAAACATTGATAACAGAGAGCGCCGAGATTGGATCGAGAAAAAATCCGCTTAACTTTGGACAACCTTATAAGTTAACACATTTCACCGTTGTTTTTTAAATACAAATCATTTTTAGTCCCAAATTAAAAAGTAATTCAAGAGGCCCGATTGTGCCCAATTTTGCAACATGGGTGATACAAATACTCTTAAAACTTGAGGCAGTATATTAGTATTTAAATAGTTTGGTGAACAATTATACTAATTCGTACCACATCAGTGAAATTTTTTAACGACTATGCGTGAAAACTATCAAAAGGCCTAGCTTTGAACTCCAGATCGGAAGTAAACAAAGGCCCCTGTGTTGTTTTGTGGTCTCCAAACGTTTGTAATAAGAGAATATTGCCTTACCTCTCTTCTCTTCTAAATTGATGTACAATTGTCGGGGTTATATTATAGGTAGGTAGTTAATTAACATCGCACTGGGGAACACAACGGTCTATTGGCGACAGCCCGCGATCAATCCCGAAGGGAAAGACCAAGGACAACGCCTCGTCATTTTGAACCAGTCAGATAACGAGGTCAACACCAGAGCTGGCACCCCACTCTCCAAACATCCACACCAAGCCAACGTGAGGACATTCGAGGAAACGACAGCTTTAACGTACACGACGGTCTTTAGTTGGATCGAGTTCACGACTCTACTGAGCTATCGCGGCAAGCTTTTGTCTGGAAAATACTTGTATAGTTAGAAATTGTTTTTCCAAGAAAAATTACAACTTTTAATAAATAATTCTGAAGTTCCACCCCTGTCGACTCCCTTTAGCTGTTATTGTTATTGTTATTGTTATTTCAATTAACGTCACACTGGAGCAACACAACGGGCTATTGGTGACGGTCCGGGATCAATCCCTAAGGGAAAGATCCGAGGACAACACCACGTAATTTTGAACCACGGTCAGATGACGAGGCAACACCTGAGCTGGCACCCCACTCTCCAAACTTCCACACCACGCCAACGTGAGGACATTTGAGGCCACGACAGATTTAACGTGCACCAGCCCCCTTTGTACACGACGGTGTTTGGCTGGATTCGAACTCGCAACCCTTCGGTTGCTAGTCCGTTACTCTTCCAACCGGGCCACCGCGGCCCTCCCTTTAGCTGTACCTATATAGGATTGGATTTTGGGGTTTTATGGCGCAAGGTCCAAAAGCAGACAAGCTGCGCGGTACCTGCATAGAAACTCTCTAGATGGAACCTTGAGACATAAGGGGTCCAACTCCTAAAAAAATATTATAAATGAATTTTTGCTATATGCAGTATTCATTCATATAAGGTGATAAGTCTTCGCGAATAGTGACTTTCCTTCTAAAGTTTCTTCCTTCAGTTGACTTCTTCACGTTGGCGTGGTGTGGAAGTTTGTAGAGTAGTGTGCCACATATCAGTTGTTACCTCGTCATCTAACCATGGTTTCAAACTACGTGGTGTTGTCCTCGGATCTTTGCCTTTGAGATTGATCCCGACCGTCGTCAATAGCCTGTTGTGTTGCTTCCGTGGGATGTTAATTAGTTATCTATCCCCCTCAAAACAGTTACTTTGATGCATTTTTTTACTTCATAACTTTTTTCTTCACAAAATTTTTCGATTTTTTAGAATCGCGCCCTTTAACCCTCCTGATGGTTGTCTCAACGAGGTATCTCCACATTAGCGAAAATGCCCAGATCTTTATGGACGAGGTATCTCCTCATTAGTGAAAGTGACCAGATCTTCATGGACGAGGTATCTCCTCATTAGTGAAAGTGACCAGATCTTTATGGGTGAATCTTGACTACGAGATATCTCGTCATTAGCAAAACTGGCCAGATCTGGATGGACGAGATATCTCGTTGAAACCACTTGAAAGGTTAAAGAATCAAATATGTGAAAACTATATCCAGAAACGTTAAATGCAAATTACTAGCGAAACCTTTGCACACAATTTCAATCACACAAATTCAGTTTGCGTTTGATTACACATAAAAATTTGAATACCCATTAAAAACACCGCATCCATCCATCAAAGTCTGCCAAAATAAGTGGACGGGATCGCGATGAAAAAGCAAGGAGCATTCGACGCATGACATACCTCGAGAGCATCCCAATCTCCTCCATATGATGTCATTTTTCATCAGCCACAGGGAAGAAATGAAAAGAAATTAATAGAATCGCCGATAGAGGTATTTTTACCTCTGCAAGCAAAGCGGCGAAGCCATAAATCAATTTCGTAACCGAAAGGCGATTAATACCATTGAAGCATTCCAGGTAATTAGCCGCTTCGGAAGATTCATTTTCTTTTCCCGTTTCAGAGAGCTTTGAGGGAGGTTATTGACTCCAGATTGAATGTCACCAGCTCACAATTTCGCGCAAAAACGACATTCATGATGCTTTTTTTCTACGTCTGTTGTAGTTAGGATGTTATAAATGCAATATTGAATATTGGTTGGGTTCTTTATGGAGCAAGGGCCATATTCAGATAAACTAAGCCAAACACAAGACAGACAATGCCAAGTAATTGTGATAAGAAAGGATGGAGAGAAGAAAGTAGAGAAAGATCTCTGGGGCATCCTGGGGTCGCGACCTCCTGTTTACCACAAGTACTAAGCCCTATAGGAAAAGAATAGATCACAAGGGTACCTTGGGTTCGTGAAGCCCGTACACACCTAAATATGTGCCCCCGCGGATACCCTTAAAAATGTGGTTGGTTGTTTAGGGGTTTAATGGTGCAAGGGTTATATTTGGCCAAGCTGCGCCAAACACAAGACAGACAATGCCAAGTAATTATGAAAGGAAAGGATGGAGAGAAGAAAGTAGAAAGATCGCTTGGGGCAATATTTAAGGAGCTGGTAGGTCCAATACCGACTATATTAATTCACTAATTTCTACGTACTTTTCGGGGTGGGCACGGTTTGTTGGTTGTTTGGGGGATTTTATGGCCAAAGGTCTATATTTTGCTAAGCAGTGCCAAGCACATGACAGACAACGTCAAATAAATGGACACACGCACAAAGGAAAGCTCAACTGACACAGAAGAAAGAAATACACACAGGGCGAAATCAAACATGCGTCGCCTGCAACTAGCAGGTTGCTAGTACAGTGGGCAAAACCACTGAGCCACGCATTAAATGGCATTTGTTCTTTCGTTGTTCTCAGTATGAGGCAAAAGTAGGTTGTATAAAAAGAAGCTGAGTTCCGATAACTCGAGGCTTGTTAGCCAGTGTAAAGAATTGACTCAATCAGAGAAGGATCGGCGTAGTCCTGACAAGAGTAGTGTGGGTGAACCCTCCCCTTTCGGCCGAGGCTCGGAAACTGTTTCTTTTTTGCAGAAGCTTCGACTCGACACCCCAACCCATTAAGGGGAAGCGTCGTTATTTTTTCTTTATCACTGACAGCAGCGCTGTCTTGTAAATCAGAACCATTGACGGCGCCACCCAATCGCTTTGAGAGTGTAATAAAAGCCATTTGCCTTGTGAATCTCTGCAGGCGACGTTCCGCCGCGGTACTCCATGAGATAAAGTAAAGAACATTTGCAAAAAGGAATAGAGGACAGTGGCGCCAACTGGAAAAGCTATCGGGAGTCCAAGTAAGACGCCAGTAGATTTGCCTTCGGAACATTTTAAACAGATCACTGTCAATGTTATCGACTTGGTTTTAGGGGAGGGCAGCCATAAAATTTGGGTGTCCAAGAGGTTCGGACCCCTAGAACTTGGTAGAAGATTCTTTTTCTTATTAATTCGCGGACGGTTCCTTCGCTAGATATCAACTTGTCCGCTGCCTATACTGATTTTCATCCTTTTCCATGATCATGCCGTAGCATACAGTAGGAATTTGTGGACTTTTGGCAGGTTCCTTTATATATTTGAAAAGGAATTTCATTTCCAAGACAATACAGCTTATGTTTCGAAGGGGGCAACCATAAAAGTATCGTGGACTAGAGGTTGGGTCCCTAGGACTTGGCCCCTGGTAGAGGACTCAACTTTCTTCCTCTTTTTCGGAAGGTTCCTTCCCTTGGAAGTTGCTAGATAACAACTTGTCCGATCTAGGTGGTGATTTTCATCCTCCATTCCATGATCAGTACTAGTGCATATTGTAGGAATTTGTGTTGAATTTATTTTTGACAGGTCCTCAATGAATTTGAAAAGGATTTTTATTTTCAAGACAACATTTTCGAAACTAAAGGTACTAATCTGATGTTTCAAAACGATTACCTGAATTTTGTTGCTCTTGGGAAAACTTGCACGCATTAAGCATTCGATTTTCGTCCTCCTTTGCATGATCAGTCCGAGTACATGGTGTGTAATTTGCAGTGGTACATTTACTTTTTGGCAGGCCAAGAAATTTGAATAGAAGCTTCCTTTCAAAGACAGCTTTCGGATCTAGAGGATATAATCTTGCATTTCCAAACAGTATCTGATTTATGCTACTCTTGGAAAATTTGCACTCATTAATCATCGGTAAAGGGGAATGGCTATCGGAAAAAATCAGCGAGGTGTGGTCTTTTAAATTGGTGGGAAAATACGGGTGTTTAAAAATATTCATTCTTCACAAAATTTTTCTTTATCCCAATTTAGTATGAAAACGGTATTCAATCCCTTCAATTTAGATGATGTACAAGAGCAAATGGAGTTCTTTAGAAAATATATTTGTCAAATATAATAGCGAATACTAAATCATGTCCGATCTTAATTTAAAGCCCGTCTCAGTAGACCTTGCGTAGCAAAAAATTAAGCGTAGTAATTTAAAAAAGTGTGGAAGTGAAGCGTGGAAAATATTTAGTGGCCCATATCTTAAAAGTAACATAAATTTTTTAAAACATTTTAATTTATTTTTTCATTTGATTGCAACTATTTTAAATTAATCTCAGTCGTACTATTATAAATTTTAATAAAAATAGTTAATAATGTATTCGAATTGGAGATTACTGTAATGTCTTCAAAGTATGTTTATGTGGAATCACACATATCGAAAGGACTACAAGAACCCAAGCCCTTGCCCCTTTTCTTGTAGATTGAAAAAGCCCTTTTCAAAGAATGTCTTGGCATGAAATTTGATGAAAACATTTACATGATTTGCGATACATATAGCTATATTTTTGTTTAATTCCTTACATCTTTTTTCCAAGTCTGACCACTCGGCCTTCGGCACAAGGGGTGCAATACACACGATTCGAATCTGGTTATCTTACCTGAATTCCTTACATATACACCTGAGTTTCTTAGTTCATAGCCTTATTCAAGAGCGGGGTCTTATGAAGTTAGAATATTCGACAGTAAACACTACTCATAATACATTGATAAATCATGGCTTAGAAAATTTTTCCCCTTCGTTTTCTCAGAACTATGTTTTTGACTTAATGTCATCAGCTTACAAGTGAAACACTATCTTTTTACAGCTTTTAGATAGCATTTTGTAGTAAAATAATAGTTGCAGATTTATTTAAAAAGGCTTTTAAATTCCATTGATTTCAATTAACTACATTTAACTCGTAAGTGCACATGTGAAGAGAATTTCATGAGTGTTACAGTTAGGTATCAGACTCGGTTGAAAAAGACATCAATTTTTAGCTAACCTATAAATTATGCCCTCGATTTTTGATGAAACGACCTTGGGCAAATGACATTGATAGCGGTTTTTGAATGCAGGTGAAATGAAATATACAGTATTCTTGCAAAAGTAAGGCTTTTTAAAATTTATTAAGGACTTTCAGCAAATATCAAGGCATTTCAATGGCCCTTAGAAACTAAGAGGAAAATAAGGCCTTTTAAGGCACGTGGGAACAACCATAATTTAGTAATTTTAAAGTTAGACGGATGTAAACGATTTAAAATACATCGAAACTGATTACGTATCATAACATTTGTACTACAAGCAAGGCCGTGTTAATCCTTGATCATCCCTCCTCTTAAAATCAAAAAGCCGTCAGTTTCTTTTGATGTATCTCCTCTATCGCAGTAGGATTTCCAAGAGGCCCTCTAAGGCTATTAAGGAACCAGGAACACCGTCTTTAAAATTAAAACTAAAACACACGTTTCTGTGAATGCTGATTCGTGTTTGATAACACTAATCAAGTTGAGAAACGCCGTTCTTCGAACTTATAGTTTAGAAAAGCCTGTTTCATGGGGGACCGTTCCTCTCCATTGATTGAGATGAATAGCATATTCATTAAGTGGGAACGGAATTTTGATCACGCACGTCCACTTTTTTTACCAAGAAATATCTCAATTCATTGTTAATCAAAGCCATGAAAATAATAAGACAACCAAATATTTGATCACGTGGATACGTTGTTTTTTATTACCATACATTTCTCTGAAAGTAGGATAGGCTTTTTACATGGTTATATTTTTAGTATGGTTTTCGAGAAAATTCCTTTTTTCTAAATCATTTTCTATTTAATAAAAATAGTGCAGTGACGACCTGCATTATTTTATATAAAAAGGAGAAATTGAAAAGAGGGTAATTAATTCTTTTCAATAAGCATGTAAAAGCTTATTTAACAGCCAGTGAAATGTTGACAACCGTTTCCAGATAATTAATTTCTCAACTTTAAAACATTTTTCATGTGATCTGTACACATAAAATACAACTCCGACATAATATATTCGCAAAGTAAAATTATTTAAGAAATTTCGTTGATTTTGGAAGAGTTTTCCATAAATATGGTCTCATGCAAAAAGTTTATTTAGTTACTTAACTGGGGATACGAGTGTAACAGACTGTTGAAATATCTCATGTGATTTAGATGCAGTGGATCACTAAACGTATGTATTAAGTATACATCCCTAAACGTATGTAAGCGAGTCATACTTCAAACTCGAAGCTAGGTTAATTTTGGGTTTTATGGGACAATAACCATATTTGGCCAAGCTGCGCCAAACACAAGACAACGAGAGGAAAAAAGCAAAAAGGGTAGGTGATGTTAAAAACAGAAGGGAGGACAGATCACCTAACATCCACGCAAGTCAGACAAATACGCCCAGGGTAACAGGAATCGAACTTGCACCGCCTTCAACTTGCAGGTTGCAAGAGCACTGGGCAAACCCACTGAGCCCCTTTTCATTTCAGAGAAGAACTCGTCATTTGGTTGCATAAATTTTTTACCCCAAAATGTTATGGTTTATTGTTTAATTTCCGTTGTCCCCATTCAGTTACATCCTAATGTGGCAATGCACTTATTTGGGGAAGCCTTTCACCCATGAGGACCAATTTTTCAAAAATAACAATTAACAAAGCAATTTTTTTATCATTTGTGTCTGAAGGCACCTTAAATAGCAAATCATAATTTTTGGAGGGTTTTTCTCGGGACAAGAGATTAATTCACAAATTGTATCGATTTCCTAAGAAAATTAAAAACCAGATGCTTATTTCGTCAGTCAAGAGAATGGGAAAGCGCAGCTGCTTTTTGGGCTGATAGTTTTTCACTTTGCGACGAAAAACAGCAAATCGTCTCTCCGTGATCCCAGACAACAAAAGCCCGAAACACTATTCAGGCCACAGAAGGCAGGGCGATTTCCACTAAATTAATGCACTTTCGAGATAAGACAGTCATCCCCCTTTTAACCTACTCTCAGCCCTTCACAAAGGGGATAATCTTTGGAGAGTGCTGGAAAATGGAAGAATTGTTTGAAATAATGTGTGTCATTCGGATGCGACCAGGAAGTTGAACTAAGGGCATCATAAAGCAATGAGACAATGAGCGGTTTTGTCACCGTCAATTTGAATGCGTTTATCGAACACGAAAGAAGTTTACTTTTTGCCTTCCACTTTCGAGCTTAAAGGAAAGCAGTTTTTTAAAAAGATGTTTACAGCTTTCACTCACGAATGAATGGCAGTTTGAAAGAGTAACAATTTGCGATTTGAAATGGAAAGTTGAGTATGTAATTTTGGCGTTTGTAATGGATGCGAGCGAGTTTATTTGTTGACTTATTGAATGGAAAAACAAACACGGAGACGTTGGTTCAGAGGTCAAAGGTATCTAAGCAGATGCAATTGAAACAGATTCAACTTCCTTCAGTTTAAACAAGAAACAAATAAAAGGACTCGGATCAAATGTATTTTGAAAAATATGCATGCATTTCACACACATCATGCATATTTATTATATATCGTTACTACAAATAGTTATTCAAAAATATTCTACCAAAAAATTTTGAAGGCATGTGAGTAAATTGTCACTTTGAAAAACAATAAATTAAAATAACAGTGCAACAATTAAAAAATCTGTTAAACTTGAGGTTGCGAACATTTTATATATGAATGAAAACTGGTTGGTTGGGTTTTAAGGCGCAAGGGCCATATTTGGCTAAGCTGTGCCAAACAATGTCAAGTATATGGACATATATACACAAGGAAAGTTTTACTGACACAAGGAGAAATACACACAGGATGAATTGAACCTGCACCATCTACAACTCGAAAGGTTGCTAGCGCAGTAGGAAAGCCCACTGAGTCACGGGGACCCCATGAATGAAAACTGAATGTCATGACGACATTCAAGCACAACATTTTATCCCAATATTAGAGGACCAACACCGAAAATAGATGTAATTGAACATGCAAGTAAAATGTAAAGGTGGAGTTTGATTAAGTATATTACTTAATAAAATATAATTTCACAGAAAGACTGATATCAAAAATCGACGTAATTAAACATATAGCAAATTATGATTTGATCAAGTGTGGTATTGCTTAAGACAAAATCAAAATATCATTTGAAGGACCTTCGCCAGCATAATTTTTTAATGGATCTACGCCAAAAGAATATAAAGAATCTACGCCAGCACCTAAAAAGGACCTACGCCAGCACCATTTTTAATGGACCGACGCCAGCACCATTGTTAATGGACTTACGCCAGCAATATATAAAGAACCTACGCCAGCACCTAAAAAGGATCCACTGCAGACCATTTTAATGACCCAAAGCTAGTACCATTTTTAATGGCCCAAGGTCAGCACCATTTTTAATAGACCTACGCCCGCACCATTTTCAATGGATCTACGCCAGGACCATATAAAGGACCTACGCTAGCACCATATAAAGTACCTATGCCAGCACCATATAAAAGACCCACGCTTGCACCACATAAAGCGCATATGCCCCGGAATCAACACTTCGTGTCAGCAGCAGCAGCTTTTCCTCTGTACAGCTGTGATCCGATGTCACGCTTGTCTGATTAGAGACAACTCCGTCCAGCTGTGGTTTCATTGGCACAAAGAAAGGAACACGGGCAGAGTGGGAGCGTGAAAAGACAGGGATCATGACTCCATTCATAAACAAATAAAAAACGCAATAACGGAATGGCTACTTGCAGGAAAAGAAAGGACCTTCTAATTAGAGAGTGTGGAACGATTGTGGGCTTGGCAGCTTATAACAGTGCTCCTGCACGGAAGATTTGGTTCCTGAGTGCATTGATCGCTCAATGAATGTTGCGATGGCAGAGAAAATTAATTCATACTCGAACCTATGACCTGGGTACTTTTGCATTTACATCACTGCTTCAAAATTATACAGTAGCGTCTCGTTATGAACAGCAAAGGAAATCGATCTATCTCTAGAATTTCATCTAAAAATATTCTATCGTTATTTAGTTCTTGAATCGATTGAGTTTAGTTTTAGCCCGCTTGGTTGCCTCTACGAGGTATCTCGTACGTAGCAAAACCGAAGAGATCTTGATGGACGAGATATCTCGTCATTAGAAAAACTTACCTGATCTTGATCTCGTCGTCATCAAAAACCTGCAATATGCTGATGACGAGATATCTCGTCATTAGCAAAATTGGTCAGATCTTGATGGGCAATATATCTCGTCATTAGCAAAATTAGTCAGATCTTGATGGACGAGATATCTCGTCGAAACCACTTGGAGGGCTAAATAATTTTGAAAAGCATTTATTTTAAAGTAAAAAAGTGTGCCTTTTTTATTTTTAACAAGCAGGTTTCTCTTTTTTTGACTCTCCACTGTTTTGAGTTGTCACTTTTCTTGAATAGCGGTGATTCGTTTGGCGTCCCACTCCCTTGAAACAGATAAGGTTAGGGACATAAATATTCTACGTATATTAAAATGCTAAGCAAGATAAATATTATCTTATTCAATATACGTAGAATTGCTTTTGATAGGCGATGAGACAAGGTTTCTTCCACCCTTAAAAACTAACAAACCTAAATACTTTGAAAGAGCAAAATGCATTCATATACGGTGATACATCTTCAACCATAAGGGTTTTTTAAAACTTTTTAGCATAGGTGGTAATCAGGGCTAAATTGGAAGTTGAATATTCACTCTATAATACTGCCAGAAAACTTTTTAAGGGTAATTATCACTTTCAATTAGGTTTAACCAATGAGATTAATTGTAAGCGTAGTTTTGGATTCATAAAAGTACGTTCTGGGACTGTATCAAGTCGACTTTTTAATTTCAGACTTAGATGCGCAAAAGTGGCTCTTAATGGAAGCAAACTCTTGAAAATATTCAATTGAATAAAAGTAATTTCAAACGTTTCGCTCAGTAATTCAATTAATATAATTTGGTGTACTTAAAAAGTATTGCTATGGGAATTTGAAAATGTTCATTTCGAAAGCATATTTACGAGTTTATACATATGAAGTAAAATCGAAAATATACAACTAGAAGACCTGTTATTTGCACTAACCAATAAATATTTTAAATTAGGTAGGATAAAAACAAAGAGGATTAGAATGATATATGAACAATATAAAAAGAGAGGAATAATCTTTAAATTATTTAGTGGAAAATTTTTATCTCAGGTAGATTCGTAGTTCTAGAAATAATGTTTACAATGCTTACGAATTGGAGAATTAACGATAAGGAACAGTTCTTCACGTACCTTGGCCAGTGTTACCATTCTTGAGTCAAACAAACATATCATGAGAAAGTAAAACAAGGTGAAAGCTTTTACCATTTACTTAAGATAACGAAAATATTTGTTCAACTAGGTCTCCCGACCAAACACAATATCACATGACCACCGTGAGAAAGGTTATGGCTGTAGCCTGGTATTCCAGCGATATACTGTCGAAATTCGGGTGGAATGTTTCTGCTTAGACAACAGAAAAAAATAAAAATAACCTTTATTTATATGTATAACGAAAACATTCATGTTCTATTATCAATTTATTAAACTTCGTGAAAAGGCTTAGTTTTAATCAAAATTGTACGAACAGTACACAGCAAAACCTTACTTTGTGGTTATTCATCACTAATAGATAGAATGCAGTTTTCTCCAAAGATGAAAACAACCACAGGTGTTCGGCAACCTATGAGTCTGATGGGTTTTATCTGCTAGGCAAATGCACAACTTCTTAAGTGTTAAAGTAATCAAACCGCCAGTCGACTACATGTGGTGAAAATAAAGCCGTTCGACAACACATATCAAGGATTTGTGCAAAGCATCACAAATCTTCAAGGACAATTAGGACCTGTGTTACTGAAAGAAAAACTAGCTCTGATAAAGTTCCCGCATCAAAATTTTCGTCTGAGACGAAGTGATAAAACAACGATTAAGTAGACATTCCTAAACCAGAGCATGCAAAACGCAAAAGAAAAGGTTTTACCCCTTTTCCAAAAAGTAATATTTTTCTCACCTAGTCACGTTTCCGACAAACGATGTCAAGGCAGTTTGGTCTAATCTGTAACTTTCAGCTTTTGAGCACGTGAGTAATGCCACTCCTTGACATATAACAGACGCCGTTTCTATACATAGTTCGTCTCATTTAAACACCCATATATTGTATGAGCTCCGAAAAGCATTTCACAAATCATGACTTGGCTCTTAGATAGTTGCTTATCACTAGCTATATCAAAACTGGCAGACATAATAAATATCCAACCATTTTTTTGCCATCATATGGTAAATCTTCCCCTCCAAGTTCATTCCGGTCCGCCACAAGTCATTAATAGTTTCTTGTCACTTTGGAGTGTCCTTTTCTGAATGCTCACGTAGGTGCATGTCATGGTGGGGAAAGGGTCATTTTGCCCCCTCTGAGCATCACTTGAAAGTAAGCAATGGTGTCCCCAGAGAAATATGCACGGTCTGAAAATGCGTTGCCCATAAATATTCCTCAATCATCCCTCGGCGGTAAGGTTAGATTTTCAACCTCTAGATGTTTGGTTGATTTTGGTCTTATGGCGCAGGGGTCATATGTGGCAACTGCAAGACAACGTCAACCCCTCAATTTGCTTATGAAATTTTTATGTCCACTTGTTGACGCCATGTTTTTAAGCTGCGCACTCACTAACAGGGTCGTTCTTGAGTGGTGTTTTGGGTGTGGCACTTGTACTTAGTCAAAAAAATAGAGGCAGCCAAGACGCAGTATGCATCCAATTTTAAACAATGTTCAGCATTAAGTTTTCCGCTTTTCTTTAACACATTCGTTCTTTTTGGTTGGTTGGCTTTGGGTTTTCTAGCGCAAGGGCCATAATTGGCCAAGCTGCACCAAACACAACACAGACAATGCTAAGTAATTGTGAAAAGAAAGGATTGAAAGGAAAAAGTATAGAAAAATTGCTTGGGCATCCTGGGGTCGCGACCCTCATGTTTACCAGAGGCAGTAAACCCCATGGGAAAAGAATAGATCACTAGGGTACCTCGGGTTCGTGAAGCCTGTATACACATAAAGATGTGCCTCTGGGGGCGGAACACGAAGTTGACAAATCCATTATGCCAGTGTATCAGCTGGCAGATTCAATTTCGAGGACACGGATGGGACTGTTTCAGTTCATGACAGGTTCGGTAGCAAGAAAATCCCATTGCTCTTCGATTCCTAGTTTCAAACATTTAGTCAATGAATTAAACATTAAGTCCTAAGGTTTTCATCCCATGAGATGAGCTATTTCATTGCAAATACAGATCGAAAATTTAATATTAAAATCAATATTTCCCAATTGAAGAACCAGAGAACCAGATTTCATTTAATATATTTAGGAAGAACAATTAACAGCATGGTGAAATGCATTTAAGAGATACTTTGAAGACATGATCAACTCAGTTTCTTCTCTCTCTCTCTCCTTTTGTAAATATATTCAAATAAGAATTCTAAATCGACAACATTTTAAAAAATCGTGATAGGAAACGAGAAAGATTTGAATTTTAACTTCAAATGCATATGTAAATGTGAAAATAGCTCCCATGAATATCAAGCTGAACAAACCCAAGCTATACTTATTCAGCTGTAAGGAGCGGTGAACTCATTTCTAGAGCATAGCTATTACCATTATATTACGAACAATGGCAGACTACCGAATAAAAATTACTTTTGGTCTAAAATACAATCCGAACGTTCATTCCGTTTGGTTTGGGTTTGGCGCTCTATGGTCATTTTTGGCTACACGGCCATTCCATTTCATTCGGAAATTAAAATCGGAAAAGTCAAAGGAAATCTTAAACGTTTCCAATTTTACTAAGTCTGTGGAACTTCGCCGGATTGGTTGGTTGAGTTTTTATGGCGCAAGGGCCATATTTGGCCAAGATGCGCCAAACAACGACGATAAATGGACATGCGCACACAAGAAAAGCTTTACTGACTCAGAAGAAATAAACCCAGTGAGATTGGTTGGTTTAGGGTCTTATGACACAAGGGCCATATTTGGCCAAGCTGCGCCAAACACCAGACAATGTCAAGTAATTGTGAAAAGAAAGGATGGAGAGAAGAGAAAGATACTCGGGCATCCTGGGGTCGCGATCCCCGTGTTTACCAGAGGCAGCAAATCACATTACACCCAGTGAGGAATTCGCTGGATTGGAAGTGAAACAATTGTTTCATCTCATTGCTAATGCGACTAGATTAAACAAAGCCGGGAAAAGTCAGCACAAAAGATCAGAAATATTCAAAGTTAGCATTCCCCATTTCAAATTCTGCTTCAAATATTCTTTCTTACTCGAATTTCCAATTAGTCGAACAAATAAGTCATTTCTTCAGTTTTGGGTGCTTATGCAAATTTTGACACGAAACTTTACTTGCGAAATTGATTCCTGTAAATACAGGGCTCACATACTTGCAAATGCTGCTTCTGAAATGTCCGTAAATGTTAGTAATCTAATAGGATCTGCATTTCATGCTCTGTAGCAGAATTTAAATACAAACGCCAAAGATTACTTTTGGGAGCATAGCAACCAATTTTAGACGCTCCAGTAACACAGTACTGTAACGAAAAACCTTGAACTCTAAACTTCACCATCAACGATATCTGTCTAGGCTATGACAACCGTTACTTTTATTGGGTGAAACATTCCTTTGTCTCCGAAGAAACTGAGTGATTGTTGCAGTATAAACTTAGACAGGATAAGTTCAACATAGGGACCGACACGAGTATCAATCACATTGTTCGAATGGTTTGTTTTGACGTCTAGAACTTCAACCTAAAGCTTCAGTGTGGGAATCAGATAGGAGAAAAAATCGAGGCACAATTTGGGATAAGTTGGAGGAAACTAATACAGTATAAACAGTAAATCGTAGATAACAGTAGTCCTCAGAAGTTATTTCATCTTCAGCACCGAGGAGAAACTCAGTTTTGTGGGTGTAAGGCTCTTACCGACATTCATAATACCGGTATATTACCAACGGAAATGGAAATTTTCAACACAGCTTCGGGACTTGGCACTAACTGGTTTTGATTATAGAATTAAAATCGGGACTAGAACCCCAATCGTTTTCTACCTTAGGCAATTACGCATTGGTCCAACATCAGTCCTGCGCAATTAAATTGGCTGAAATACGCAAGCGTACCAACATGTTTTCTGTATAGAAACGAAGTACGCATGCGCATGTCATGTTTAGTCGCATGCTGCTCCAGTGTGTGGCCGGGCTTGGATTTCTTTCTTCCGAGAGATCTCAAGATATTTTGCGTACTGTATATAGGAACACCGTCATTGAGATATTTGTAATAGGGACATGAAGCCGAGACCCCTACTTTTCCCCCCGGAAGTATGTGCATAAACCACAAAAAAGAAACAGAAATTATTTTTAACTCTGGTGTAGTATTCCTTTTTTCACTTAAATCATAAAAACACAATATAACGTGCAATATGTGGATGTGGCATTTCTGAAGTGATGTTTATTTAGCACGTTCCCTGCCAAGCTATGTTTGAGTACAAGTATTATTTTCGGACCATGTTTACCAAAAACGGTACACGTAACTGTTTGATAAATATAAATGTCTACTTTTTTCGCATTTCGGAATCTTGAAACGTATCAGTAGAAACTATAAAACGCACAATACAACATACAAATCAGTCATTTCCATATTGAAAATATACAAAATCTTATATCACTTATAATTGCTGTTCAGATTAGGTTTCTAGAGCGGACAATTAACTTCTTAAAAATCGAGCCACAAATATTTCCCGTAAGTCAATCGAAATCGATACAAACATAAAACTTAAAAAAACCTCGTAAATCACATTTGGAATTGGTAGCTAACATTGCTCAATATCATACAGAAGCGAATTTCTTAATGATCCTTTTGGAAGAGGGAGAATTGGTAAGATAGTAAATTGAAAGAGCGGACATGAATCACCTTTTTACGAATCCTGTCTAGTATCTTTCGAAATATTTTGAAGGCTAGAGATAACTAGGAGACATACCTCGTTTTCTTATCTTTAAAAATAATGTCTTTCGCAAACAAAAAGGGCACAGCAGGAACTATAAAATACTTTAAAGGAATTCGTCTCACAAACGAGAAAAATATTGCTAACAATGTAATCTTAAGGAGAGATATCTATTTGAGGTTGGTTTGGGAGTTTTATGGCTCAAGGGCCATATTTGGAAAATCTGCGCCAAACACAAGACATACAACGTCAAGTAATGGACATACACACAAGGAAAGCTTTTTTGACACAGAAGAGAGAAATACACTCAGGGTAAATGATAGGAATCGAACTTGCTCCGCCTGCAGCTCGCAGGTTGCCAGCGCAGTGGGCAAACCTACTGAGCCACGACGAGAGAAAAAAATTGCTCAAACTATTACAATTGGTTTTAGGTTGGGTGGGGTAGTTGAATTTACGTCGCACTGGAGCAACACAACGAGCTATTGGTGACAGTCCGGGATCAATCCCAAAAGATGAAGGAAAAACAACCTTGATGCAGACTAAAATCATTCTTAAGGGGACAATGTACTTTCAAAACAAACTTTTCCAGTTATCCGATTATTATACAATTTGTACTACTAAAATGTCTTTATATAATGTTTGGTGCAATTATATTAAGTTGTAGAAAAAATTTTGATAAAACGTGGTCCAAACTTCTGATAAATTAGCAAAAATTGATAGTCCCATGCGCATTAATTTTCCATGTACTGTAAAAATTAAATTCGCATAAGTCTATGTGTACACTATAAATCAAATCAACTCCCCATTTGGCAAGTCACTCCCAATTGTAATGAAAAAATTGTACTAAAATTCCTAAACCTTTGCAAAAGTTTCCATAGGGAATGTGGAATTTCGTTTCAATTTTTACAGACCCACAGGTTCGAAACATTACGTTCATTTCAAAATTAGTTGCTATTAAAGGTTAATTTTATGAGTTGTTAACTGTTTAAATTAGGAATTAAGTAATTTTTTAAAGATGTGTAATTTAAAAAACTTTTTATTTTGTAAATTTCATTTTTTAAATTTAATTAAATTTTAAAACTTAATTCGATCATTACTGTTACTGACATTTATCGGTAACGGCTAACAATTTCGATAACACTTGCTAACTGTTATTTTGCAATAACACTCATAAACTGCAATCGGACAACACACAGCTCATCTCTAGTTTTCCTTTCTACAAACTACAGCTCTGTGGATTTGTCTGCTCACGAGCACGCTTTTACAACTACAGATTCGTCTGCTCGCGAGCACGCATTTATCAATGAATTCGTCTGCTCGCGAGCATTCTTTTATCACTGAATTCGACTGCTTAGGAGCGAGCTTTTATCACTGGATTCGTCTGCTAACGAGCACGATCTTATCACCACGAATTCAACTGCTTTCGACGTGTTACAAGGTGACTGGACGAGAACATTCGAAGTTGTCACATTTCACGCTACAGCTCACTAGTGAGTACCCGTTTCAGAGTTTCTTCGTCAGAATTTAATCTAAGCCGAAGCTCCCCGTCCTTTCTAACACACGTAACGTTTATTCAATCCGTCCCACTCTATCAATCTCGGGAAACAAATGGTTCGGGTAGCAGCTGTTTGGACGATATTTCGCAGGGCTCAAAAGCAGCTGGCCTCAGTAATAAGCTTTCGGTAACTCAACTGCTCCCCCACACGACACGATTCGACCCGGGACGGAATCCGTCAATGCACGTTTGTACAACACGTTCCCTGCTTTTGGAAAGTTGATTTAATTCCTATCGTGCAAATATTACAATACTGAAAAATTACAAGTTTGGAAAGAAAATATTGGAAATTTGCCAATCGACCGCAACTTAACGCAAATGTTAACGAAATTCCAAGAGAAAAGAGGCTAACGCAAGAAAAAAAGACGTTTTATTGAACGAGATTTAAATTTGTACCTTGGACCTATTATGTCTACAAATTACTTCAAGGTAATGAAAGTTATACAAAAAATATCAATATCCTCCTGTCAATACATTATGAAAGTATCAAAACATTGGAGTACTTTTTGTGTGTACGCTGTATTAAAACTAAAAAATTACTGAATAAACTGTTACCAAAATCTTGCAAAATGGTCATTGTCCCTTTTCTACTAAGGTACAGAAAAAAACACCGATCGATGCGACCAACCTGAAAAAACACCCAGACTATAAATAAATCGAGTCCGTAAAAACATGTCTAGAACCAAAAATTTTAAAAAGAAAATTAGAGAAATACAAGTAATTTTTAAAATTATTTTTGGCATAAAATGAGGAGTCTGGCGCATGAAGGATTTAAGTGTGTTTTTATAAGCAAATAAAAGAAACATTTTAAAATTGCTTCCTAGTTTAATGAAACATTTGACGTATTTAAGTGAAGTTTTTTCGAAATAATGTTAACGAACTCACCAATTCAAAACATGGATTCAGACCCCATCACTCATTGCATTACGCAAAGCATTGACGCGAAGAGTTTGTCAAGGACGATTTATTTGGGAAATTAAATATTTTTGAGAAAGGCAGCTTTTTGAGGTTTCTACGTGGGCGGTCAATGCCTCAAGAACGGTCCTGTGGAAGAATAGAGGCACATTAAATGCTGAATTGTGTATCTGAGCTGACAGTGCAGACAAGGCATTTGTAAAACTAAGAACTGGAGAACTACTGTCAATAAACAGCTCCAGATGGAACAGAATCATCGAGAAGGACAAGGCCCACACTGGGCTGTCGAGCCAATGAAGAAGCATGTCTGAGCACAATTATGACACTAAACCAGGCTTATTGGCGATAAGAAATTCGCTCCAGCCCAATGTCCCCATCTCTAGGGATTTCCGATTCCTTCAGGTCAAGATGGAACAGAATCATTGAGAAGGACAGGGCCTACACTGGACTGTCGAGCCAATGAAGAAGCATGTCTGAACACAACTGTGGCATTAAACCGAGCTTGTTGGCGATCGGTAATCCACTCCAGCCCAGTTTCCCCGTCTCGAGGGATTTCCAATTTCACCTTCACAAAAAGTGCCCCGGTAAAAGAAAAAAGAAACAACGAAACACAAAAAAGCTCCCATTTAAAAAGAATTTCCATGTTTTTCAAGCATCTCCCCTCCCTCTGACCTAACCCAACGATCTTAAGTATTGTGACATGAAATTTATAGATGGGTGGATGGGGAATTGCGGCACGTGCAAGTCTCACGAAAGGTGAGGAAAATACATCGTTTATTTGGGGGTTCAGGGAAAATGCATACCTGGATCCCTCATTGCAGGCGCGGCTTAGAAGAGCCCATTCTTTCAACCCCCTCCCTCTCTGCCGAACTAGCTGCGGTTCCAATTTATTGGGGGGCCCGGAAAAGGAGTCCCCATTAATTGCTCGCACTTTGCAGGGCTGCCAAATATTCGTACAAAACAGCCACATCGGGGACGGTCAACTATGGCGCATTGCTTACTCCAAACCTGCCAACACGTCATTTTTGGAAATCTTTTTACGGGAACCGGTGAAATACACTACTGACAAAGGTCACCAGACATCTGGAGTAGAAACAAAACAGCATTTATTTTGGGGTCTGATTATAAATTTAAATTTTCAATTTAAGAGTCCACATCGAGCTACTACTAGAGCTACTACTACAGAACTACTAGTGAGTATAAGACTAAAATTTAAGGAAGGTCTTATAGAAATATGTGAATGTTTCATATCAAAATCTAAACATTGAGAGAGAGAGAGAAGTAGAAGCACTTTATTATCTCTAAATATCTTTATTTAGAATTTTAAATACTTACCATCATGAGGAGCACAAGTCCTAGGGGACTGAACTGCGCTGGTGCCCCTTCATAAAATTATTGACTAACCAAAATGGTTGTCCCCTAGGACTTGTGCTCATGATGGAACGCATTTAACATTCTAAATATGGATGTTTAGGGATAATAAAGTGACTGCTACTTCAGTGTTTAGGTTTCGATGTAAAACATTTGCACACATTTCTATGGGACATCCCTTCCTTCAATTTCAGTCTATACTCACTGGTAGTTAGTTTTGTAGTTACCCATGTGGACTCTGAAATTGAAAATTTAAATTTAGTCAGATACCAAAATGAATGCTGTTTTGTTTCTACTCCAGGTATCTGGAGACTTTTGTCAGTACAGTGTATATAGCACACATTTTAAAAACCATATATGCATCTTGTTTTGAACATTTAAAAGGAATAATAAAACTGCCCACTTTAATGTATCAATTTGAATAGTCCAATTCCTGTAATTTTATTTTGTTTAGTCTAATTGATTTTATTTGTTGCTCTATTGATTATTCGTGGCTATCGTGGCTCAGTGGGTTTGACCATTGCGCTAACCTGCGAGTTGAAGGTGGCACAGGTTCGATTCCTGTAACTTATCCTGTTGCATTTATCTTTTCTGAATCAGTAAGACATTTCTTTACATTACATCAGTCTGACCTTACAGCATTATGGCATATGAAGACACTTACCGACTACCTTAAAATAACACTTCTCAGGAATATTGCTTATAGCAAGGTTTCTGGGCAAAAGTTATTGGTATAGTGCCAATCAGATTCCCCAGGAATTGATAATCACAAGAGATTGGCTTTTTTTGCATGTTGTATATTTATACATATAAAGCAGAGTTGGCGTCTGTCTGTATGTTCTCTATACAAATCTACACCGTTTAACCGATCCACACCAAATTTGGTACACTTATACTTTGGAACCCTGCGAGTAACGCAAGCTACATATTAACCCACCGTTCTCTTTAACCTAGGTGTGCAGAGGGGCTAAATCAATTCGAAATTGCCTTAGGAAAAACATCGAGCATAAAATGATTGCGGTACGCAACTCAGTTTGTTTTACCAGTATTGATCGAAAATCAAATTTTCTAATAAAATTGTTTTACCAGTATTGCTCAAAAAACAACTTTTTACGAAACGTTATATTTAAACAATTTAAAATTATAATTATGTTTGAACTGATTTTTTTATTTCTTTCCACAATGTAAATAATTTAGGAATATTTGAATGATGAAAAATGGATATTTAAAATACTTAATTTTACACAACTTGCATTTTGTAATGGAACATGAAAAGCCAAAACAAAAACTCGTTGATGATAAAAGCGTAATTTGGCAATTCGGTATCTGGCAATGCCAGAATTAATGTTTTATTTCATAAATTAGATTTAGAATTCCATGTTTGTGTATTTGAGTTAAGACAGAAATGTTGCGGTCATATTTGAGCATTTCTAAGTTTTGTAAATTTGTGTTCTTTTGTAAATAATTCATTATTGTCTATCAATATTTTTCAAGCGTCTTTTACGAATTTCTCTATTTCAGAATATTCTCATGACGTCGAAATTCGACACGCTTGCTCAGATCTTTCGTTTTTCAGAATTCTACATTTTTCAATGACCAGAATTTTGCTTCTGTTTGTATTTGTGTTCCATTACTTTTCATATTAGATATATTATTTAGGAGTTAAATTGTAACGAATTATTTTTTATTTTCTGCCAAATACCACTAGACATGGATAATTTCCTTGGTTGTATATGTATATTTCGACGAACTTTCTTTGAGCTTTTGGTTAAATACGTTATAGTTTGTAGAATTCTGTTTCATAAAAATAAATGGAAACATTTTTAAGTAAAGTGTATAACTGGTAAAGCTAAAATAAAGTTATTCTAAAATAAGATGTTACGTTAAATCAAAACGGGTAGTCATACTTTGTAGTTCATAGATATTTCTAAATTTTGACATATTTTCATTACAAGACGATTAAAATCAATTTAATTTACATCTGTTTTTCATGTTTCATGGGTATTATTGAAAGCTGTACTCCATAGTCAAGTAACTACATCTATTATTCTAAATAGGTACGTGGTTTCCATATAGAAACTGATTATCTCAATAGAAAAAAGTATATTAAGGATTAGATTCAAAACTAAATTTTTCTGTTGGAGGAAAGCGAATTTTAAATAAGACTGCTGATCTTGGAATAATATCATAGTAAGAAGTATGTAAAGTAGGACTGTTGAAAAACAGAAATCTTTTGTCTTAAGTGGAAGAAGGTCGAGGTTGTTTACTTGAAGTTGAAACTGTTCGTATACAACTTAGGTACCTGTGAACATTCATTGAAAGCAGTGATTTTGTAAAAAGTGTAATCGATTGAGTTTGCTTTGTCTACACTGATGGCATTTGTTTTAAACAAGCTCCGTTATTCCACGTGCGACTGAATAGAATTTTCAAGAAAAAATGTGCTTCGAAATAAATTAACCACGAATGCTGTAAGTTTAATTT
Organism: Meta bourneti; assembly: GCA_933210815.1. Classification (NCBI taxonomy): domain Eukaryota; kingdom Metazoa; phylum Arthropoda; class Arachnida; order Araneae; family Tetragnathidae; genus Meta; species Meta bourneti. The sequence goes on from OW119933.1 coordinate 83,239,414, forward strand.
GCCATCCTCTCACAATGATAATGTAATTCGAAAACATCGAATCCATGGTGTAAGGGTACCACAAATAATAAATATTGATTGGAAAACTGAGTATAAGACTATACGCTGAAAGTTCCTCATTTTTACTGAAAATGAGCTTAATTGGCATTCGTAATCACTCCAAACTTCAAAATCGACTTCTGAAGTCATCTCAGAAATATTGAGTTTTCTTACAGTAGTAGTTTGTCTTACAGCAAGAGTGTGATGAATATGAAATGGATTATATGGATGGATATATTATGTATACATATTTGCGTCCAAAATAAATTGTAGAAGCTATGAAAAAGTTAAAACGATATTAAAAATATTTTCTGTGCACTTAAATGATGCTTGCATTTTTCTATGAAATAGAATCAACATTTAACTAATTCAACCCGAGTATCGCCGAATAATTCTGCTAGTCTATATATAAAGTAGAGTTGGCGTCTGTCTGTCTGTATGTTCTCTATACAAATCTATACCGTTTGACCAATACACACCAAATTTGGTACACATACTTTAGAACCCTGAGGGTAACGTAGGCTACATATTAACCCCTTTCTATTTGTCGTAAGGGGCTAAAAACAATTCGAAATCCCCATAGGAATAACATTGCTAGAGGGCACTCTCTCCCGGTCTGGCTGTGCAGATGACGTCAGAGTTAACATCTACAGGAGTCGCCTCTCAAGATAACCTTGGAGGTTTTTTTAATCTTAGAGTATGATGCAATCGCAGATGGGTCGGTTGCGCTGAAAATCGCTCAGTGTCATATCTTTTATGTATCCTGTCTGTAAAATGCGGGATGGAATTTTCAAGTATTAAGTGTAATTGCTTGAAACGTTGATCATGATATCGTATCAATGATTTATCAGTCTTTCATAATGATGGTGGAATCCGAAATTCGCATTCCTGGTGCAAGGTGCTACAAATAAAAAATACTGATAAGAAAAAAACTGACTGCAATAATACGATGTATGTCATTTTTTTAAGAAAATGAACTTGAAGGGCATTCACAATAACTCCACAACTCAAAATCGACTTTTGTATATAGTCATCTCTGTATCAGTTTTTGTAGGTTTGTCTTACCTATATTATGTGAAATGGATCTAAAGTAGATTGTAGAAGCTATAAAAATTTCAGTTTTAAAAATTATTTTGCGCTCGCTTATTTTTCTGTATATTCACATTTTCTGACAGAAAAGTGATTTTTTTGGATCACTTTCAGTCGACGTTTAACCAATTAAACCCGAGCAACGCCGGGTAAATTCAGCTAGTATAGTATAATATAGTACGATGTATATAATTGCTGTAGACGTAAGTAATAAGCGAAAAACCTAACATTCTGAATAGACATGCCACCTCAGTGGCATTCTCTATTCATCCAACTACACTCATCTAAGCTGATACAAAACAACAAAAATACAATTTAAGTTCATGCATGACAACTCATATTAAAGCAAGCCATTTTGCATTAGTTTTTCGATTTCCATCAGAAATACTAGACTGAAAGCTTAAAATGAGACTAAATTATAATCTACTAATTAGAAATTAAGGAGCAAGCATTTTGAAGACAAGAACTTATATTTCATAAACATGTTTTGATCTAGAGTACCTCCGAAGTTATGAGCAGAATAAAGATAAACAAAAAGAATGTTTTTATTCTCAACACAAGTATTCATTCAGGTGATTTTCTTGCGTGAGAACAATTGACAAACGACACTGACGAATTCTCGTCCCGAATCGCGTGTATTTCTGAAGGTGTTTTTTCACCTCTGGACGATTCGTAAACAGAGAGCAATTAAAGCAGAGTTCAAATACAAATCACAAAGTTAATGAAGTGCAAAGCTGTCGAAGTAGAAAAGAACAAATGTAGTTAGATTCTGATGGTTAGCATCACCCGTTGTATTGAAGAGAATGGAACAGGTTTTTAATGACCGACAGATGAAAAGAACAAGTGTTCAATCATTTTTAAAACTGAGTTTCATAGCGGTCTTGGTTTATCCGGGTATTTTCAATTGAAGTTTCATGTCATGAGAGGGAAGACTTTCAAGTTCGGTACATTTACAATGGATCTTTCTACAATCTAAAGACATCAACGTAAGTATGTATAAACATCAACGTTATTTAACGTTAAATTCAGGTCTGCAAATAACCAAAATTGCTGATGGGACTTTTCAATATTTACACGGCGAAATGTTTTCGTACGAGTTTAACAAATGAAAACATGATGCTGCATAGTTATATTATACCTTCAACACCAGACGTAAAACATGAAACCGAGGTGGCATGTATATCCAGAATGACATGTTACATCATACATTGTATCATACAAACTATATACAATCATTGTATCATATAATCTTATACTATACATATAACATGCATATTAAAGTCAATCTCAGAATTATCAAGTCCTGATGAGTCACCATGCTAATCATTTTGACACTCGAGCCTTTGTTAGAAGCAATGTTTCTGAGCAGCGCAATTTTAAGGTGCCCGGCATGTATGTTCATATATGCCATGATGCTGTAAGGGGCAGACTGATGTAGTGCAGAGGTATGTCAATTTCGCCACAGGAGCGATTTCGGAGTTCTAAGAACTTGATAAATATAAGTTTGGTTTTGGTTTGTCGCTCTATGGTCACTTTTGCTACACTAGACTCCTTGGTGGAAGTAAACATGGATATCTGCGTGCTTTCAATCAGTTTAAATGGTTGGATCTGTTCCAGTATCGCGTTAACATATAATGGGATTTAAAGATTCGTTACGTTACTTAGTGATATTCTATTCGAAGACACGTTGCTTTACTTAATGAGATTCGTTACTTTACTAGGTGGGATTCTTTACTTTGTGGAATTCATAATTTTACTTAATGTAATTCGTTGTTTTACTTAATGGAATTCGTTCATTTTTTTCATGGAATTTACTTTACTTAATGGAATTCGCTACTTTACTTAATGGAATTCGCTACTTTACTTAATTGGGTTCGTTACTTTACTTAATGGAATTCGTTACTTAATGGGATTCTATTCGAAGATACCCCGCGAAACAATAGGAATTTCAAACAGAGGCACAAAAAAAGTTTTACGATTTCTCCACGTTTTTCCTGTGTGATGTTTCAAAGGAAGCCTTTGTTGTAAAGTCTCCCAAAACCACCCTTTTTAGTTAAAATATTACTACAACTTAAAAACAAATTATTCGACCGCATTCACTTCGCTTTCTTGGAGAAGCTCCAAGACCGGATCTGAAGGAAAGAAAAATAAATCAAATCCAGTATAATGTGATGCGCACCCAGGTCAAACAAGAAGTTTGGAAACACGAGCTGGCCCCATCTCAATTTCAAAATAAGTATTGGATTCTCCATCGGAAAGTTAAATAACAGGCAGTTCGGGATATCAAATTATCCAAGGACATCACTAAGCAGAAACAATGGCCGACCATCCAACTCACGCAGAATCCTAAATCATTCAAACAAGATTCAATGATGCCTTCCAGACATGCTGATCTAATTTTATGCAATCGTAAATAACGGGTAAGACAACTCGAACGAGCCGAGATGAATCACTGATGCAGTTTTCTGAGATGGTTTGGCAACGTGATGATGAAATTCGTGCTCGATCATTTACAAGCCGAGTGAAATAGTGAACTGTGTAATGCTAACTTCCAGTCCCAAGAAAACCTCTCCTTCAAGCAATTCCGGCAATTTAACCTTCCTTCGTGGTTGTCTCGACCAGGTATCTCGTCATTAGCAATATTGAACAGATATTTTTGGACGAGATATCTCGTCATTAGAAGAAACTGAGATCACTAGAAAACTGGCCAGATCTTGATCTCGTCATCATTAAAAAATCGGCAATATCTTGATGATGAGGTAGCTCGTCATTAGCAAAATTAGTCAGTCAGATCTTGATGAACGAGATATCTCGTAGAAACATTAAAGGAACTGACTCAAGAAATGATAAAAATGATTAAATCCTGTCCCGAGAAAAACATTTTCAAAAAATTTCGGCTATTTACGGTACTTTTGAGGTTCAGAAATAATTAAATTATTTTATTTTTCGAAAAAAAAAACGGGTCCCCATGGGGTGATATCCCCAATGAACTTTTTCCATTTGGTTACCAAAACAACCATGGGTCAGAACATCACAATGCAGCAGAATGAGGACAGTTGGAATTAACTAATACTGTAACGTTTCGAGAGGGTAAGTTATTCTTTTAATCCTCCTGGTGTTTGTCTCGACGAGGTATCTCGTCATTTGAAGAAAACTGACCAGATCTTGATGGACAAAATACCCCGTCATAAGAAAATTGACCAGATCTTGCCATCATCATTGTCAAAAAATCCGCTATACCCCGTCATAAGAAAACTGACCAGATCTTGCCATCGTCATTGTCAAAAAATCCGCTATACCTCGATGACGCGATATCTCGTTATTACTAAAATTCGTCAAATTTTGATGGACGAGACATCTCGTCGAAATCACTTGGAGGGTGAACTGAAATGAGTACAGTAAAATATTCGCTTTGCTAGAATTGAGACATACAAAATGCAGATTCCTACACACTTTCCTTTTATTTCATCCTGGCGCAATATAGCATACATATATGCAATCAACAGTACAATACGAAGGTAAAGACACTTATGAAACATATAAATTTACTTTATGATATAGAAGAAAAAGGAACACGGTTATAATTCTCAAACCATGGGTGTTGGGCAATGAAATAAAACACAAAAGCATACTTTCTTTTTGAAATTACATTTTTCAAACTATCCAGTTAACTGAAGAATACTAAAAAGTTCGTTGTTATCCCCAGACGTAATGACTTCACAGCTCCAGGACCCCAAATAGGCTAACATGGCAGAAAGTATGCAAATTTATGGAAACTAACCATTGGAATAAAGCAGGAAGGAACTTACCCCAGTCTCGCCCGAAGGCAAAAAGAAAATGAAAAAATGTTATCTCAGATCTCGCCATATGCGCATATGTAAATAAGAAAACGAGACAGGGTGTCCTTGCCGACCAACCTCGTCTGTCAAAGTAGTAGAACACTTCGAATGCAAGGACATCCATGTAAACATTCCGAGTTAAAATAATTTCGAGAAACAATGGAAGTCAATCCTGTACGTGCATTGTAAAAAGTCTTCTTATAAGAATGTTATTTAATTAGGTCTCACAAGTAAGAAAAACAATCGGTTGGATGGATTACTAAGAAAGATGCCTGCATAATGAGGCAAAACACTGTCGCAATGGGCTTGAAGTAGGTTACGGTGGCAGAATATCAATGAATTCAGACAATGACAGGAATTCTATACATTACGAAAGTTATAACGCGTTTTCAACGCTATATTCTTTCCGGTGTATGAAAATAAGAGTTAACAGGAACCCTCCATCAAAGCACGGAAGTCTAATCAAGATCTGCCTTCTCAGGCAGGAATTTGAAGTCGCATACCCACTAGCGAACTATAACATGCAATGTAACCAAATTCAGTAGTGTGGTCGCCTGTTGTAAGGCTCACGAATAATGCTGTAACGCTCGAAGAGATACGATCGGTTGTCTTTCTTCGGGAAAAACACATTTAAAACGGCATAAAAACAAGTTTTCAGGAATCCATAAAAGCTTGGGAGTCCCTTAAAGATCTATCCCTTCTGTCTGATGATCCAAAACATCTTTTCGATATTTTTCGCAGGAAGGGCATCAGGGAACTGATCCAATTTTGATTCAGGATGAGAAGAAATATATAAAAACAAAATATCTCTATTCTAGTTCTAGGCAGTGTTAGGTGAAATTTAAAGTCGTGTACTACCACTAGCTAACTGCAACATGCAATATAAACAAATTCTCGTTAGTGTGATCGCCTACTGAACAAGGCTCGCGAACAATGGCGTAACGCTCGAAGCGATCTGATCGGTTGTCTTAGGTTGGTTGTTTTGGGGTTTTACGGCGCAAGGACCATATTTGGCCAAGCTGCGCCAAACACACGACAGACAACACAATGAGGGAAGAAAAAGCAAAAAGCAGAAGGGTAGGTGAGGGTAAAATTGAAAGGGAGCAAAAATTTCTCGGGTACCTCGGGGTATGTCTGTGTTAGGAATGAACACAATTAGTTCGGCTCAAAGTAAAAGTTTACAGGAACCCTCCACAAAAGTACGAAAGTACCATCCAGATCTGACTTGGTTCTCCCAGTCACGAACTCACTAGTAAATTGTAACATGTAATGCTACCAAATACGTTAGTGTGGTCACCTATCGAACAAGGTTCGTTGTAACACTCTAAGAGATCCGATCGGTTTCCTGGTTTTGGGGTGAACACAATTAGATCGGCACCAAAACAAAAGTTAAAAGCAATCTTCCAAAGCATGGAAGTCACATCAAGATTTTTTCTACTGTCTGATGATCCAGGACATTTTTTGTAGGAAGGACGTGATGGAACTGATCGAATTTTTATCCAGGATTAGAAAAAACATATAAAAACAAAAGATATAACTTCTAGTTCTTCCAAGCAGTGTAAGGTGAAATTTAAAGTCCTATAGTACCAATAGCGAGCCGTAACATGTAATGTAACCGAATTCTCGTTAGTTGGTGGGAATGCTCGGAGATCCGACGATTCTGTTTTTGGGATGGACACAAATAGATCGGTGCCGATTTCTGACTCAACTTTAGTGCAACTGATTAGATAAATCTAGTATATTGAAACACTTAAATCGTGAAAATTATGTGAAACATTAAATGAATTGGATTCTTCAATTTCAACTTTTCTAATTACTACTTTTGCAGGTTTAATATTTTGTTAACTTTTAAAAATGTTGATACAAATGGACAAACAAATCTACCTTTTAACCTTTAGAAATTCAATTTGTCTTTGATATAATGAGAAAAAATGTATATTACAGAACGTTAGTACATGGAAATAGGCGATTTACATATTGCTTTTTACACATCTTGTACTAACATGATAAAAAAAAGCAATTGAATGATTAATAACATAACTAAAAATTAAACGGCATAGACAATAGACACTCAGATTGAGGTACTTAATATTTAATTTAATGGTAGAGGGGAAGACCCCGAAAGGTCAGGTCTACATATTTGCCATTTTAAAATTAATTTTATTCTCAGTTCAATACTACGATAACTTTGTTATTGCTAATTCTCAAACTCAAAAACATCACTCTCTAACACTAACCATTTTTCGCTCTTTCCGTAGTCGTTTATCTAATTGAGAGCGTAATTTGTGACAGGACATTCCTCGGCAAGTGAGGATATAAAATTACAGGTTGTTTTTTCTACTGAACAATTCATGACTTAAATCATTAGAAAAATCTCACACCTAATTTTATCTTCATATTTCATACAAATTTGTTTATTCGTTGTTTACCCAACGTAGTTTTGAACTACAAAACAAAAATATCTTCATATTACATTGCAGGAAATTTTCTCAGTAATTTTTGTGCAAGATTTTGCGATAGATTTTTGTTCTTCTATAGAAATGAAATGTTTGTGACTTTTATATATATATATAAATCCAATACTCTACTAACATTTGGAAAATCGCGTATTCATAGCTCTTTGAAAAATGTCAGCAGTAATTAGATTGTCAAATACTCTCTAATGTTAGTTATAAACTTTTTTCATTTAGTAACTATTTTAGCTTTTGTCTCAAATACATATCTAAAGCTTTGTAGAAATAAGAAAGCTTATAAAGTGCAATTCAAAAAATAATTCTTACAAATCTTAGTTTAACGTAAATTTACGTAATTCTTACACACTGACTTGCCATGTTGGAGCAAGATTAGGTAAAATTATGAATCTTTAAATTTTTCTTACTGTTTGTCAAGGATTATTGAAAGATTTCATAACGTTACTTGAAAAAATCGACTCATTTTTAATATAGAAAATTGCATACAATAAAGCGAAAGAAAACAATACAATTACTGATTTTACACGTTAATATGAATCACGCGAAATGAATATGAACTCTAATGCCCCATGAAAACTGTTTTCCCTCCAAATAGATTCCATTTCTAAATATTTTCAGAGTGTAATTATTTGTCACAAAACATTTTTTGTACAATTTTTGCAGATTACACGTTAAAGTTCTTAAAATACATGTTTAAGTTAGCAAACACCTTAATAACACAATAAAAAAATACATATTTAAAAATGCTTAAAAAGTAAAGGTTTAAGGTGAAGAAATTGAAAAGGGAATCGCAACAGTGCGGATCTACCACATATCACAAACAATCTAGAAAACAAATAAACAATAAAATGCTTACCCTTAACTTAAATTTAAGAGGGACTGGTAAATCACACGCCAGATCCTTCCATCAGGATAGACCTACAAAAGAAATCAGATTTAGTCTCTCCAAAAGCGTTGTAATATTTTCATTGAAGTTTATCATAATATGAAACAGCTTTAACACTCCTGTTGGTTGTCTCGACGTGGTATCTCGTCATGAGCAAAACTGACCACATCTTGATGGACGAGATATCTCGTTATTGGAAAAACTGACCTGATCTTGATCTCGGCATCAGAAAAAAACGGCAATAACTTCATTCCGAAATGCTTTGTTTACTCTACGCAGCGGCAAAATAACAACCGTGAAAACAAGTTTCGACCCAAAATTTATGAAGGTACCTTTAATGCATTTATAATGCTCAAAAAATGCGTAACAAAACTCATGAATTTGTCGTTGAATACATCCCAAGCAAAATCAAAATATATGGCGTTCACCGCTGTAATGCAAAACACATCTGATGAAACTCCAAGAAATTTGTTGTTTTGCTGCTCTCTCTCTCTCTCTGCTGGAGTTACGCTCCTTCAAAGTCATCAACAGCACTTCCTAATCTTCCATTACTTATTAGCGTAAAGAAAGGCTTTCTTCGTCAGATGTTTCAAAGGAAACTATAAGTTTCGGATGGAAATGCTTTATTTACTCTACACAGCGGCAAAAATACCATCTTGGTATCATGAATAAACAATGAGGAGTCATCATTACATTCGGCTTTTGTACACGATCCATCACACTGCACGTAGGTTTTTTTAAGTCTTTAGAAAAGATCTTTTCATGGCGAGTGCAAAATAAACAAAGGAAGAGGGATTCGAAAAACTAGTTTGATTTTATCGTAGTGATACAATAATCTTCAAAAGAATGAACGATGTATCTTGATTGATGTGATATGAAATTAACTAAGGTTTTGTAAAAATATAAAACAGTGAAGAGGATTAGCTTTTGTTTGCTTTTTCAACACAATTTCTACTTTATTTTACGCGTCTTTTTTCAGCTCATGTATGGAAGAAGTGCTTTATTCACGTTCATTAATTAATAAGTTTCAAAAATAAATGTGATGAACACTTTTTTAAATTTGGCTATCCATAATTTCGCTTCTTTTCTTTGTTTCAGGCACTCGTTTGTATGCTTCTCATTGAATTTCAATCAAATGGCAATGAAATAATCAATTAATAAAACATATTTTTATAAAATAGGTTTTAAAAAAATAATCGTTTTTATGGTTATTTTTTATTTACAAGTGGAAATAAAACAAGAATTTTGATAGAAGTCAGTTCTATGAAATTAAATATTGTTAAAGTACGACTTCAAGCTTCCTTTGAAAAATATCCAGAGGTTCAAACACTATGATCGTCCCGCATGGATTTGAATTCCGTGGAATTTAAGCTGTGGCCATTGTATGTGTACGGAAAATATCCAAAATAGTCCAAACTTCCAGTTAAAACAGAAAAACGAAAAGGCGTCATTTTGGCTTCAAGCGACTTGCTTTGAAAGGTTAAAAAACGCTTTAAACTTTACTAACTTTATTTTAAAACTTTATCATTAGCCCGCTTGGCTTCGAATTTGAATTCTGTGGAAAACAAGCAGTGTTAATTGTATGTGTAAGGCCAGAAAGTAGTCTATTTGTAATTTAAAAGTAAAGTTTAAACTTAAGAGATACGTTTAAGGCAGGGATGCACAGACCTTGACTCGAGGACCACACACAGCTCTCTGTTGATTTGTTGCCGGCCCGCCTCACTGTGCGTTATTTTAACTTTAACAAGTCACATAATGGGTAACTTAAAAATTGCACATGCGTACAACAAATTAGCTGTGGTGTCAGGCGCGGCATATACCTGTGAACAAGGTTTGTCAGTCATGAACATTAACGCATCGAAAAATAGGAACCGCCGGACTAATGAAAATTTGGAATCAATTTTGCAAAAACTACAAAATTGAACCAAGTATTAAAACAATTGTTAAATAAAACGCAATGTCACGCATCAAATTAAATTCTTTATTTACTTTTGATATCATTATGTAATAAATATAAATAAAATAAATGACAGATAACATTCGTGTGTTTTTTTGGCGTCCCACTCCCATAAGTCAGTGAATCGGGCCCTTGGTCTTACCAAATCTGTGCATCCCTGGCTTAAAGTATCATTTTGTATTCAACGTACTTTAAAAGTATCTCCAAAGCTCTGAACGTTATTATCGGCCCGCTTGGCATTTTAACTGGAAATCAAGCAGTGAGAACTTTCCCCAAATTTTATTACAGCTCAAACATACCGTCTCTATTTTCTCTCGACGGAAACAGTGCGTCTTTCACCACGCGAGCCGGTGAATGATTCAGCAACGCTATCAACAACCATAATTGCTTTCGCCCCAAACATGAATCGCAGTCTTCAGTTTACCTTCTCAGAGCAGTCATTTCTCCAAGGCGAAACGATTTGTCTGGAGGAACAGAAGACTAGTTATTTTCTGTGCCCGAACACGCATCATCTACAAACGTCAAAATTTGTAGTCCCGCTGGGGAGTCTGTAATGGTCTCATTTCCAATGGAAAGACAGTGGGTAGTCCCACAGAAGATCTATAAATTGAAACCAAAAATGAATAGGAAGTTATTTTGAGGAGCGTTCAAAGAACTAATGAGTTCGCTCAAGCGTTCAGTGCTAACAGTTGGAGAGAAGGTATACAAGTGAAGAAAAATGCTTTCTCAGAACTAAAGAACGGAATTTGCAGCCAATGACTGGCTTTCACTTCAGAGAAATATTTACATTGGCACCATTTTTATTAAAACTATGCAACACGTGAACAGTATTCCTCAAAAATATCTAGTCAAATTTTATTTGCAAGATATGGATAATAATAAATTAAAAATAAAACGTGTGGGATTTTCTTTTTCTTTTATTTGGTTCTATTGAAGGGACTGAGTTAAATTTCACTAATTTTACGAATTTTAATATTCGCATGCAGTACTTAGGTAATCAGCCCCATCTGCTTTAACCCTACAAGTGGCTTCGACGAGATACCTCGCCCATCAAGATCTGATCAATTTTGCCAATGACGAGATATCTCGCCATTAATAATGCCGAATGAATTCCGAATGATGAAGATATTGTCGTTTTTTTATAATTTTGATTTGGAGATCAGGTCAGTTTTTCTAATGACGAGATATCTCGTCCATTAAGATCTGGTTAGTTTTGTTAATGACCAGATATCTCGTGGAGACAACCACCAGGAGAGCTAGGGATCACAACACCTTTCTAAATAATGGGTACCGATACTAGGTTAGAGGACTGGCTCCTGAGGAAATATTTCAAGAACTGAATGCTTAACTCTTGCACAAATATATATTATTATAATTATAAAAATATATAATTATATATATAATTATAAAAATATATAATTATAAAAATATATAATTATAAAAATATATAATTATATATTTTTCTCTTCCCCCCATATATTTACTATTAATGGAAAGGTTTTTGACTTTGTAAGAAAAAAGACTGCACATTGCAATATCCCATTTCCCGGGTACCCTCTAGAAATCGGGCCCGTTATCATGGTACCCCCTATATGGGTCCCTGTATGCGATAATAAAGACGAGGTCGTGTTATTGATCACTGTTTTCGACATGAAACAAGAACCATTCTTTAATTTTCAATGAGATCATAAGACGAAGAAATAAATTATCGTAAAACTAGGTTTTTAAATTTTGATCAGTTGAAGACAACATTTAAACAATTACCGACATTTATAAAACTGTACGATGAAAGCCAAAATCTAATCTGATGTCTAAGAAAAGCCACAAAATTCTGATGGTTGGTTTGAGGTTTTATGGTGCAAGAGCCATATTTGGACACGCTGCGCCAAACACAAGACAGGCCATGTCAAGTAATTATGAAAAGAAAGGATGGAGAGAAGAAAGTAGAGAAAGATCGCTTGGGCATCCTGGGGTTCAAATTACTGATGGTAAGAAGTAGGGAGGCCAGGAGGCAGGAAAGTTTTGGGTTGTGTTTAGACTAGCTCAACAAATGAAATATTACAAATGCTTGAAATACTTTTTATCTTCTCTAAGTAAAATAACAGTTTGTTTATTCTTAAAATAAACAGTGTTTTATAATATTCATTATATATAATAATTTAACAAATTATTAGAACTGTTTTTCTATCCGTGACATAAAGGTTACCGTGACACAAAGTTAAAAATGTATTTACAGCAACAAGATTTGAAGTTACCCTTAATGCTATTCAATATAAAATATTTCATAAATTTTGCGGAAAAACGCCATATAATAATCCGTGTACTTATATCAAGCGATGTGTCATTTTTGTATGCTCTTACAGTAAACCTTTTAAGGTTCATAATATGGTAACCATAATTAAGATGAAAAGATCTTTTTAAAATGTGATAGGGGTTGATGAGATTTTGACTTTTCATAAATAATTCAATCTTCAACTTTGGGCCACCTCCGAAATGAAATCCTGGCTACGACCAGGTACCTTAACAAAGAAAGTATTACACAGCATATAATGAAGACTGCTAACTGTAAATATAATGTTTGACTATAGTTAAAACAATCGAATTTTTCAAAAATGAACGTTTCAAACGCGCTTAGTAGTGCTTGTTTCCGTTTTGCAAGATGCATAAGAACGACGAACGAAAACTTTACTTTCTAATAACACTCCATGTTCTTAAATCATTAACAGCGCCGTTCTGTCTTGAAAGTTTTTATCTTTATATATTCATTCAACAAAAAAATGACGTTTCAAATTTCCACTACTTATTTAATTTCACTCAGATTATTTTTACTTTTGAAAAAAGGCAGAATTTTTCAGACCGTTATAATATAAGATAAAAGGGCGTTTGGCCAATCATACCAAATGAAAGTAATAATGCACCTTCGGTTTTTTTTCCACTTGTAATTTAAAGTTTTAACTTCTTTGAATTATCGCTTTGTCTATGATATAATTTCAGACACAAATGACCGATATAGCGCACAATGAAGAAAACAAAACTTTTTGGGTGTGCTTTAAACCTTTTAGTCTATGCTGCTATGTCATTATTAGTTTCGCAAGAAAATGCAACTCTTTTTACTTTCCATCTGAACAGAAAAAATCGAAGCTTCAGACGGGGCAGGTGCATTGATGTTTTTTTAAGTCCTTTCGGAAAAGAGTCGGTGATACTTTGAGTGCCATTTCCTCACGAGTAGGTAATTACGAAATCTAAGGCTTTGAGGAACCGAACGCAGTTACAACAAAATTACTTCAAGTTACACATAAAATAAAGTGAAATGAAACAATAAATCCTTCAAATTTATATCTTTGTTTTTAATAGCGGCCTAACATATCAAGATTAATATACGGCATAATTCAACGTATGCAGCATGTTTTTGCATACTACCTAACACAATAGGTGAAATTATTATGTGGGCGTAACATATAAATGTTTGAATGACTATTGAAAACACCAAATTAGTTTTAGATTGTGGATATAGTGCAGAATCGACATGTGGTCGGGAAAATAGCCTACACCTGCCTTTCGTGACAACTCAGTCCTTTTATGGCGTTCTATAACATAATATCTGTGCAGACTTTGCACGCACACAACATACTTATAATACAAAAGCAGATGAATGTTTAAACTGCCGTTTACAAAGAATTTTTTATATTATATATAACCATTTTTTTATTATCATTGGTCCATGTAAGAATAGAGGCAGGGCAATACGTGATGAAATAAATTAAAATTCGAGAAGCTCGGTGACGAAAAACTAAATAAAAATCGATAAAAATATCTGAGGCCAAAACGACGATGTTTTTTAATCGAAGTAAAACGTCAGCTTCTATTTTAACGCCTTTGAATTTCACCAACGGAAGAAACCAATCAGGGAATGCGGATCATTTCAGCTTCTAATGATTTATTACAATTGCGCAACGTCTATCATTATCTCATTTCCCGGATTTTGAAAATGTAGTGTGATTTACTTCACTTCACCACACACATCTGCTGTGCTTGCCTAGTATCTCTTAAGTTTGAACTTAAGGTGGGGTAGTTGGGGGCTTTATGGCGCAACATCCAAAAACAGACAAGCTGCGCCACTGATTTCAACCCTCCTGGTGGTTGTCTCGACGAGGTATCTTGTCATTAGAAAACTGACCAGATCTTGATCTTGTCAAAAAAAATCGGCAATATCTTGATAATGAAATATCTCGTCATTAACGAATTGATTAGATTTTGATGGACGAGATATCTCGTCGAAACCACTTGGAGGGGTTAGAGAAAAAGGTTGTAAAATGCTGTGTATGAAAGCATCTCGTGATTTCTAACACTAGAGTTAAAAAGAGATTTCCTAGTGGCCCAAAAGTTAGAAATAAAATCCTCATGTCAAATGAAGATCTGAGCTTTTCCCGAATCTTGGAAAAGTTCACTGAAAGTCTTGATACCTCATATTTTGTCTCTAGATTAATTTTAAGTAAGGGATTAATTAAGCATAAATAACGCATCTAAGTTTATCTCAAGTACAGGAATCATTTTAAAATGGCCGTGTCTACGAAATATTTGTAATTAAATAAAGTAGTCATTAATACCATGCTTTCATATTTTCGATGAAATGATTAACTTAAAGAATTAAAAATGTTAATTAAATAACTGCTATTTTATTTTAATCCTTTGAGCGTCACGATTTCTGAATAGTATAATTTAGGTTTTACCTCACAACCCACACGACTAAGTGACCATTAGTTGAAAGAATGCTAGGAAAGATTCTTTTGGTCAAAACTGGTTAGAAGTCATGCAGGGAAGATTGCAGGTTGCAGATCGGATATATGCGTGTGAACCCCTCAGATGGTTAACATCACAAAAACATTGCGTTTTAATAACTTATTTGTAAAGATATAAAATAAAAAACCAACACTTTCGTCAGGGGCTTAGGAGACCCACAGCCCTTTCCTGTTCATCCAGTGTTAACCCTCCAAGTGGTTTCGACGAGATATCTGCTCCAACAAGATCTGGCCAATTTTGCTAATGACGAGATATCTCGTCATCAAGAATGCCGATTGAATTCCGAATAATGAATATTTTTCCGTTCATTGATGATGACGAGATCAAGATCACGTTAATGACGAGATATCTCGTCCATCAAGATCTGGTCAGTTTTTATTAATGTTGAGATACCTCGTCGGGACAACAACCAGGAGGGTTGAAGTATTGGATACTCTCATACGAGCAGCAGCAAACCAATGTCTTTAGCTTGGATATTCTGCCTTGACAAGCACGGCAGGTATCAACGCTGGTAGCCCCAAGAGGCAAACAAGCACACGCTTTGAGGAAGTGGATGGAACATGCCGGTATGATCATTAGAGGACGACCCTCAGTCCGCCCTGAGGTCAGAGAGAGAACAATCTCGTAACCCTTCTAGGGAGCTTATCAACAATGTGAGGACGAGACTTATGAAGGCCGCGTTTTACATTCAGGGTCACTCACCTTTCCGCAGCAAATCGGTCTGGGAGTAAAGGGTTAACTGCTGGGTGGTTGTTCCATCCCTCCAAGAAACGCAACAATTAGTTCAGGAATTTTCATCACTTGCCTGCGAAGTGACACTGAAACTTGTTTCTACATTAAAGAATCTGTTCTGATTGAAGTGCTATTGTTGTGGGCAATGCACGTTGGCGTCGCTAAAGCGATAGTGTATATATATATATATATATATCCTAGTTTGAAGTCTTACTTAGCAAACCCTAATCAAAATAACATTCAATTGCATAAAAGTTTCAAAAAACGACTCATAGGCAATAAAAACAACAAAATGGGGGCAGCTTTGATATAAAGACGATTTTGGTGCTTCTTTTTGGCCTGTTTTTGTAGCGAGTTGTGACAGGCAAAGGCAATCCTACTTAATAAGGATTATGGCAATCTCGCGATTACTTGAATCTTTTATTAATGTTTGTAAATCGTTATCTTTTCTATTTTACTATGCCTAAATAACTATAGTTTGCTAGAATTAATATAATCTTTTTTACATTCATTATTTAGCCTTGTTCCATTAGACTTAAAACTAGTAAATTATTCAACTTGGACAAACTTCTGTAACAATAATTCAGAAAAAGTAATGATTTTTCATATATGCACATACTTATCTAGTAGTAGTTAGAATAATCAGTTGTGTGGATTTTTTGTTTTCGAAGTTAACTGTTAATTTCTTAATTATTATCCGCTTTGCTTAAAACGGGGTTTTCTCCAAGAAATTCATCCATACTTTTTTATTTAATCTTGGTTGGGTTTATTGGAGCAAGGGCCGTATTTGGCCAAGCTGCGCCAAACACAAGACAACGTCAACTAATGAACATACACCAACAAGGAAAGTTTTATTGACGCAGAAGAGAGAAAGGGGAACTTAATTTTCTCCAGGATAAGTAAACCGATGCAGTTTCGATACTTGTCCACGGGGAATTGATCACCGTGAGTAAAAATGAAGGATGTTAAAATCAAATTGTAAGTTGCATCGGAAGAGTAGACCTTAGGGACGCCACAAAATGAACTTGAATAAAACAGGCTAGGGTGTGGACTGTGAGCATCACTTTCAAACTCCCTTTTTTCAATACCGATTGTCACTCGAACGACCTGCAGCATAAAAGAGTTATGAATAAAAATGGGAATTTTTCCCTTGTTTGCACATCCGGCTATTTCGCGATCTTCCACACAGTGGACTTCCGATGGCATTTTCGCGAGATTGTTAATGAACAAACAAGGATGACTCATTCGTGTTTGCAATGTTCGGTGGAACACCCGGAAAAGAGTAAAAGGGCGATGCATGTTGCCCACAAAGAACCCGAAATGAAATAATTGCACCCAGGTCAAGTGAAACCAAAGAATAAAAAAAGAGAATTTTTTATGGGGTGTTTTCTAATTAAATCAAATGACTCAATTGCGTAATAATACGGTTATTACGAAGATCAAGACAAATCCTTACAGAACTATAAGCCTTGTGTTTTCATAAAGTAAAAACGAATTAAAAACAGCGTGTTCTTTATTTTAAAATGTTTAAATTAAGAGAAGAATGTGCAAATGATATTTTAAACTACGTCTCGATTTTTTAAGAGGAAATGGCGTTGGGCAACATAATGATAAACCACTTTCAAAGTCTTCAGACTAACAAGTTTGAAGTTTAAAAAATTTCCAAAATTATAATGGTTTATCCACTATTCAAGAGGTCAAATTATCTTAAACTTTTTCAAGTGCTAAGCATTCATTCAAACAATCAGAAATTCTTTTGATCCTCTTGAATATTTTGCTTTTAACTTTTTCACCTGAACCTATTTCTGTGACTTACCACTTTGTTATCCGGAGCAAAAAGAAATGTAAAATTGTTATACGATCGAGTATTAGACGATTATACAGAATGGTATGATTCGAATTCGATTGAAATAATTAAGATCTTTAATATTCCCCTGTGAAGATATCTTTTCCATTCTTACTAATTTTCAGCAAGCTTTTCTAGGGAAAGCGAGTATCCTAAATCTCATGGTCCCAGCAAAAAAAATTATTGCTTCAATGAAGTTTAAAAAATAGGATTGAATTTGTTCAAACGCTTTGGAATTCATAAACCTTCCGTTAGTCGCATTGGTCCTGACAAGTGCATTGTGAATTTTTCCAATGTTTTGTTTGGAGAGGAAGAAAGACACTTGGAAAAATACATCTGTTAACCCCCATGTGTCACCATGAAGTTAAAGCATGGAACAAAAATAAAAGATCAACAAGAGACAAGTAGCTTCAAACGTTCTGTAGCCTTTCAATAGCGTGTATGGACGCCCTCCCCTGATTATGCCGAACATTCTAAAAGGTGGTCACAGTTCATATCAACCATTTCTCTGCACAGGACACATTTCGAGCTACCATAGATGCCAAAACGATGTAAGTATTTGGCCAGGCAATCACATCTAGTCAATAATCTAAACGCCACCCTCCGCTATATAGCGAGGGCCAGCAGGTATGTCCTAAATGAACAATAACTAAAAAATTATTGTTTACCAATTTGAAAACATTTTTAGTTATTTTTGTTGTGTAGTATATCCTAAATATACAACTCGTTAAAAATGAATTAATGCGTGTGAACTGGAAAGAAAATGTCGAGTAGCTCACTGATGCAAAGCTATCTTATTTGTTAAAAAAGACCCCCCACACACGACTAATGGATATTTAATTTGTCAAGAGTTCCCTTTCCAAGAACTGACTGCATCAGTGCCACGATGACCATGTTTTCAATCCCTCCCGAGAAGAAAAATTCTGTCTGCGACCTTGAAAATGTCCCCTTTCTCAGAAGTCCAGCACATAAAAATATTTTAAAACTAGTAAAGTGTGCAAAACAAATTTAATCCCAGAAATTTAATAAACACCAACACATTTTCATTTGCGTGCACGTTGGCATTTGCATGACGCCTGCAGGAGTGGTTGAACTGTTTTCCAAGGGGGGATAAGGAGTCTGAACAGTCTGGTGCGCCTCGAAATCGAAAAAAAAGCCCCATCACACATTACCACTGTTAACGTAACTATGCGGCCTTGGGGCAAGGTCGTGCCAGCAGCTCCCCAAGGCCGCTATAGCAACAGCCCACGCAGAGGCTTATAAATGAGCTGCAGAACCAAGTAAACAAACAAGTTTCGGCCTCAGGGCAAGATTTTCGGATCGTCAAAATGAGGGAATTATCATACGACCAAGGAAGTAGAACAAATATCAGGTGAGTACATGAGGCTGCTTTCAAGGGTGAGAAAGGTAAAATTGAACACTTTCGACCTGGATCAGGTGGAGGTGAATGTCGGGAAAATTCGTTATACCAGGGGTGTTACTTCTTAATTGTTTGTAAAAATTTCAGACTTGATACTGGCTACGGATTTCAGAAGAAACTCTCCTGGTAAATTAAATCAAAGTATGCTTGATCAAATAAATGATTTTCCATATTTAATTGTGTTCCAATATGAGCATCAAAGTTGAATAAAGTACAACGAATGCGTCAACTCCATGCAACACAGCAAAACTGGTACAATTGGGCGAGCCAAGACTTGTCCATCCGATTGTCTATTGGTTGCTTTTTGGGTGTTTTCTCAATGGGCATGCCAATTCTTCTGTCTATCACAAGCGTATATCAATATGTGTATTACAAGAAGTTAAATATGGATTTAAATACATTAATTACACAGTTCCAGATATATCATGGAACAATAATTCGATTATAGTTGCAAATAAATGTAACTTGGTGCTTGGAGTATTTGAATACGTACATCCAAATTCTCGGTGCATTAAAGTCGATTTACTAAAGATATTTAATAATCTTTTACCACTAAGTTGCTTTGTCCACTACAATACAACTTTATTTCGTGATTCCAGAGCTGATAGCTCCAGTTTCAATGTCTTTCTTCTATGTACATGAAATGCATTGGTCATAAAATAATAACAAGACTAAAAGGCTTTTCCTGATGATAGAAGAGCTGGATTCAGGGTGAGCAGCTTTTGGTGATGTTTAGTTCACTAAAAAACAGCCATCCACTCAATTTCCAGAAATAATTTTAACAATATTTACTTTTGATTCAGTTTCTCACAGTGGTTTTCGTAGACTACTCGGCAGTTTAATCAAGAAATTTAACTCTAGCATGGCTAATTGATGTCTGACTTAATCCTTCTGATGGTTGTCTCGACGAGGTATCTCGTCATTAGCAAAACAGACCAGATCTTAATGGACGAGATATCTCGTCATTAAAAGAAAACGGATCAAATCTTGATTTCGTCATCATAAAAAAATCGGTACTACCTTGGTGAAGAGATATCTCGTCATGAGATCCGTCAGATCTTGATGGACGAAATATCTCGTCATAACCACTTGGAAGGTTAGAGTACCGACGCCACTATGCTGTACTTTATCTATAAATACTATTTTAGGGTATTTCTTGGCAGAGAACAGTAGAGAGCTCCAGCAAATCTGCTACATAAACTTCCCGCAATGAATTCAAATGATAATTCTTAAATACTCATTTGCGTGCGCAATTTTTAATTAATAGAATAGTTTTTAACTGAATAGTTTGCATTGTTTTTACTGTGACGAATTTATTTTTCTAAATCGTAGAAACTGTATAGAGCGATCTCCACTGTAAAAATGTCTAAATTATAAATTAAAAAATGGCCGACATTGGAGAACATTTAGAGGCAGCTTCCGTTGATCAAGTTTTATTTGCAAAAATTCAAATGATAATTCTTAAATACTCATGTGTGCACACAACTTTTAATTACCAAATGAGAACTGAATAGCTTGCATTGTTTTTTATTGTAACGAATTTATCGCAGAAACTGTATAGAGCGGTCTCCACTCTAAAAATGTCTAAACTCGAAATTGCAAAATGACCGACATTGGAGAACATTTAGAGGCAGCTTCCTTTGAACAAGTTTTATTTGCAAGGTTTTTTATCAAATATTGCACAATTACTTTTATTTTATGCACAAGGAATCTAAAACAACACCAACAATACATTGCCAGCATTCTTACCATGACAACAGTATGAATGACTATTTCAAAATACCATTCGTCATACAATACGGTCTAATGCGGGTTGGATATTTGCCCTTGACGATCGAAGCTGTTAAAGCGCTAGTAAATAGAGGAATGTGTTTTTTTTAGGTAATAAACTCAAATCCCCGTTCATTCAGTTGTCATCTATCGCTTCACATCCGATAGCTTCCATGTCTGACGCACATTATGTGGCACAAATATGGAAATCCGTAACGGAACACTGTGATGCATGATATTGGACGGAACATTCCCCATTAGTTTCCATATATTGTTTAAGTCTACACACACCAGTTTGTAAATGACAGTTTTCTATTGACTTAGTTGGTACTTCTTATTTCTATTGTGCTCTAATTTCAAGTTTGCAGAACCCAGTGTCGGGCGTAATCAATTAATTTTTTCAATCGCTAATCATAATTATTACTAAATCAGTTAGTCATTAATCCTTCAATTTTTAATTTTAGTCGTGTGAATACGTTAACCAAATTTCTTTAGTACATGTATACAAAATTACACGACGATATTTTTTACTCTCAATTTGCATTATTTCTTCGAATCGTGAATCGATTTATTATGAAAACCAATTAAAATTATTTCAAAAAACGATTTCATTACTAAAACAACCTAATTTAACCAAAATATTTAATTCATTTTTGTTGTGTCACTTGAATTTTGTACGCAGTTAAATATAAATCAATAAATATCTCACGTTATCCTCTACAATTTTATTGTACCTCTTCAACATGTGGGTTGATAGGCATTTTGTTGCGAAATTTCACATAGGCACATACGATTCTTACTGGATTCAAAATTTTGAATGGAGGCCCAATTTCATAACTTTTATAGTCATGATTACTTGATTAAAACTAAATCGATCATTAGTTAACGTAGAACTAAAACTAATCAATCGTTATTCATTAGTCATGGTTAATGTTTTCAGTCATTAGATTCCAGCCATTATTCAGATTAAAACTTTGTCCAACACTGGTGGAAACTAACGTCCAACTACTTTTCTTTTATCAAATTTGCAGTACTTTTGTTTTCTTTAAGCAGTCAGTCGTGAAAGATAAACTGACAAGTCACAAAGTTCAGTTTAAAATGAAAATCGCTAACAAAAAGGATATACAATGTGTACATATCGTCAGCTTACAAGTGAAACACACCAAGTCGAAAAACAGTTTTGAGAAAAAGAAGGGGGGAAATTATACTCCCTCTGCTTTGCTCACTGTGTTTCCCAAGAAATCCAACCATTATGGCAAGAAAAATTAGCGGACATCAACAGTCTAATGGTCCCCACATTCAGGTTTAGAAAAGCTAAAAAACTTATACCTTGAAATTTTGACTTGGTGTGTTTCACTTGTATACCTACGATTTATAATTTTGGTAGGTTTTTTATTGGTTTTATGGCGCAAAGGAACCATATTTGGCCAAGCTGCGCCAAACACAAGTCAACGTCAAGTAAAAAATGTCGTGAAAGGTTTAGTTGGTTTTGGGTTTTATGGCGCAATGACCATATTTGGCCAAACTGTGCCAAACACAAGACAATGTTAATTAATTGTGAAAAGAAAGGATGGAGAGAAGTAGAGAAAGTTCTTTAACTTTGGAAATCGTCAGAAAAAACTACTTTGAGGCCACCAATTTATATATATATATATATATATATATCGTCTTTTAAAGTTTCACCATAAACATTCACACGAGTCAATTCAACTTCAGAGAGAAATACATTTATAAAAAATAATGAATTTGATGTGTTTGAGGTATTTCCCAATCCTCTAGGAAAGTCTTTATTTTTATGCACTGATAAGTAAATCAGTTATTCAGAATTTTGCTATTCTGCGTGCTGGAAACAATAGCCCAACAAATTCTACGGGTAATAAAGCTTGCTAGATTGTTTCTTTGAGTTGGTTTTTCTCCTTTTGAGGGACCCGAGACCGTCTCGCATCAGAAGTCGCTTATTATGTTACTCCATCCCGAGCATGTGAAAGTGTTTTGACCTCAATAGTCCACCCACTTCGCTCGCCACTCTGTCCACCGACTACTCCGGCTATTGTTCACCCCATTTCCATTTAAAGCCCCGAAAAGGTTAGAAAAAGTCAATTTTCTCTCTTTCACGAAAACAAAAATTTACTCTACTCTTGTTCTGTTTCAGCTGAGAGAAAAATGTTTTTTAACATTCACGCCTTTTTTTAAAATACCCCATGGCGTTAGCTGAGTTTTCAGATTCATGACAAAAATGTGCAAGGAAGTTTAGATTATGAAAAGAAATAAGGCAGAACAAACATGAATCTCGGGATTTTTAAACAGTTCCAGGTTGGTTGTTTTGAAGTTGGTGGAGTTGGTTGTTTTGGAGTTTGGAGCCATGTGGTGGAGTTACGGCCATATTTGGACACTCCACACACGGACCCTCCATTCCTTAAAAGTCCCAAAATACTTGTTATGAGCAAAAGAAACCTTCATATAGGGTCTTCAAAAAACTTTTCAGGATAGTGCTGCAAGTAGTAATTCACAATTATAATACCTGATCCACAGTGCACTTGCTATTGGTATTTTAAAAAGGTTAAATTATTACATTTCAATTGGGATTCTCTAGGATGTGGGTTCGAATCTCATTTTACGCATGTGTAGTGGATTCAGAATCCACTTAATGATGTATGTCCCTGTGTAATTAGCCTTCGTATAGCAAAAAATCTGTGATCAGCTATTTTATTTTTCTATCATAGAATTTTCACTGTTAACCCTCCTGGTGGTTGTCTTGACGTGGTATCTCGTCATTAGCAAAACCATTAGCAGATCTTGATGGATGAGATATCTCGTCATTAGAACACTCGATCTCGTTATCGTCAAAAAATCAATATCTTGATGACGATGTATCTCATTATCAAAATTAGTCAGATCTTTATGGATGAGATTGGGTGTGGAAGTTTGGGGAGAGAGTGAGGTGCCACCTCAGGTGTTGATCTCGTCATCTGATTGTTCAACATTACGAGGCGTTGTGCTTGGATCTTTTCCTTCGGGATTGATCCCGGACCGTCGCCAATAGCCCGTTGTGTTGCTCCCGTTGTGTGCTCCAGTGCGACGTTAATGAACTACCTACCTACCTTGATGGACGAGATATCTCGTCGAAACCACTTGGAGGGTTAATAACCTAACGGAACTTCCGAAATCAGCATGAGTGAGGTAACCTGAGTGATTCATTGGAATATGTTGTATGATACACTTCGTAGAAAGACAAAAAAACGATCGATCGTTATATCAAAAACAAACTTTCCAGCGAAGCATCTGAATATAACAAATCTCGATGGTCAGTAACAAATGATGCTCCTTGCTTGATATGCCTCGAACACAAATCCTAGGTTTAAGAACATCGAACAAGTCAAGCATGATCACTCATTCAGAAAATGTTTTTGGATTTACAAAGCTAAAAAACACACACGAGAGAAATAAGAGATAAAATAAACACAATTTCTCTTCCGGAGGAACAATCCGTCTCGGTTTGGGATTTCAGAAAAACATCAAAATTCATTTTTCAATTCATTCAATGATAACGATTAGTTGAGTTTGAACAATTTTCTGATTGGTTTAGGATAGTTCTTTTGTTGAGGTAATTCACAGTTTCTTCCGTACTCTGCTTGTATGTTAACACGTTAAATGCCAAGGAGTTTTTGAGTAAATGTATCTCAGACGCCAACTAGGTTTTGGAAAAAAAACCATTCCACTTTCGATGGGCGATGAAATGCCAAAGCTTACTAAAAGAAATACATTTACAGCCTATACCAGCCTATCATTAGAGCGTCTCAAATAACTCCTATCCTCTTAGACGAAATACTGCATAAAAATATTTTTAATGACGACAGCAGTAAAACAGTGAAAACTTTGCTTAGACTGCCTTCTTTGAACAAAACAAACTTTCTACAAAAATGAATAAAAAAAGATATTTAAAAATTCATTGAAATTTTGAAATTCAGAAGCAATATAAGGCAAATTCTGTTTATCGGTTCTTCTTGGAATTAGTAATAGGAAAAATACTTATTTGCGTAAAGGATGTTTAAAGATTGCGAATGAAAATTTGTCATGGTAAAATTGTAGAAGTTTCGGCATATATTTTCAACCTGAACACTGAAGTCTGTTCTAGCCATCGCCTCTAGTGCACTTTTTAATTTTAATGCTGAATCCCCGGTTGTAAAAATTCATTTTCCTTCAAGCTTGCATTTCGCTAAAATTCTAGTTAACGTTACGGACACATTATTTTTTGTCACCAAGCCACTGCCAAATGATAATGAACCATAAAGAATGTCTCATTGAAAGCCTGGCCACACACTGAAGTAGCATGACAAAACATGCGCGTGCGCACTTCGTTTCTGTACAGAAAACATATTGGAACGCATTTCATCAGAGCATTTCAACCAATTTAGTGTCGTAAGTGGACTCATGTGTAGCTTGCCTAATGCGGATGAATTTTCAGATTCCTAATGATGCCAGCTCTGCGATTTCTTTTTGGAAAGAAAGTCGCCATGTTGAGACTGGGCCGAATTCATCTTTTTCATGAAGCGAGGTTTCTCCGTAATAATTTCACTATTTGCCATAATCCCAAATAAGATGAAAATCCGTAATCATTACGGAAAATCCGGAATGGCTGGCATCTGAATTTCTAACCTATAAATTACTTTCTTTTCTCACATACTCATTCATTTCCGTATTTGTGAGCAAGATTAACATTGAGCCAAAGAATTTCCAATACCGATCCAAGAGAAGAGAAAAAATTAAGAAACTTCGTTGTGCAGTCGACCACAAATAAAGAGCTCGTCCGCACTCCAACGAAACAACTCCACTCTTCAGATCACGGAGCCGTAACTTCTGTTATTAAAGTAATGACTAAAGAACACAGCATGCTGCAAAATTACTCTGAGCGCTGTGAAATAATATTTGCACGACCATTTGAATCAGCCACAACAGCCTCTGGAATATGAGAACACAATACTTTACCTGGGCCATGTATAGACCTTTTCCTACGAGCCAAAAGTGCCTTTTGATGAAAATGACTTTGCAGTAAAGCTTTATACTTTTGTAAAGGTTATTTCAATTTTTCTTTTTTTTAATTTTTTAAAGTCCAATTTTTATAATAGTTAGCAAGTGGTTTCGAGGACACAGAACACTTCTCCAGCAACGGCACTGCTCCGAGAATACGTCTTAACCTATTTTATCAATTGATATTAATTGGTGAATTAGATATTGAGTTTTATTTCAGATTTGCAAAGGTTTTCCTTGTAAGGTAACATTTGTTACAAAAGTTACTGTTCAATTTTTAAAATAGTTAGCAAATGGTTTCGAGGGCTCAGAACACTTCTCCAGCAACGGCACTGCTAGAAATAATATACTTTAGTACATATTATCGTGTTATGTTTACATATTGAGTTCTATTTCGGATTTTATGCTTTTGCTCAAACATTTCTAGAACGACGTAGTCTTCGAAGAGTTCATTGATATTTAGCTTTAAATGCATTGCTTTGTTAAGGTTGAACGTGTATTCTTGTTTAAAGTCTATTGTTGAGTCACTTGAAGAAGGCAAACAGTAAGGTTACAACAACACGAAAACATTCAGAGTGATGCATTAAATTCACACGAAAGCAAGCAAAACAACGCTCTCATCCATGAATAAGAATTATCACTTCCGTCTCACTCTGCATAATTTGTTTACCTACCGCATTTGTGGGAAATTTTGGAAGCAATTTGGTTTAAAAAACAATGGTTGTTTTTAAGGCCTCGGGAGTTTTGGAGTATGAGGAATGCATCACTAAAAATCTTTAGCAAATGATTTAAGGTGTACGCGTATACACTAGAAGATTTTGCTTTTTAATTTGACTTTAAAAATCCAGTTTTTACGATAGGCCATTGGTTTATGGTTAGTCATTTCAGTGTGAAAAATCAGATTGAGCTAATCATTAATTTTCTTCTTTAGATATAATTAACTAATTCGCACTTTTTTCGAGCAGTGATATCTCAAATTTCTGTTCGGAAAGACAACTCTCCTGCTGGAAACTATTCCTATAATATTATTCTTCATGTTTCGACCCTCAATCAAGTTACTAGAGGGAAGAAGTTCTGTTTTACAGTTTTTTTCATCAAAAAAGCATAAAAAAAATCAAGATTTTTTCAGATTTTAACATTTCAAATTCAACTAAAAATTCATTTCTTAACTAATGACTCTGATTGAGGGCCAAAATATCCACTGTATTATATAGATTATCGTGATACAAAAGTAATTAAAATAAATCAATTCATTGTTGAGTTATCACCGTTTGAACAAAGCATACAATTGCAAAAACGCAGTTCTTCAGAAATTGAGTTTAAAGTTTTGGAAACATTTGCACACGTTGGCAGTACCTAATGAAAAACCCTAGTAACGAGAAAAATATTCCGAATATTTACAAGATATTGGTATCGTATGAAAGGTAAGGATTACGAGAATATTTTGAAGCAATAAAAAATAGATATTCTAGTTTTCGTGTTTTCTAGTATATACGTACACCTCAACGTTTGCACTCCTCTCAGGCAAAACGAAAGCCAATACCAACTTGGTTCAAACTCACTGAAGTAAATGGGAAAGAGTGAAATTACGGACAATAAACAAGATATACTATTATCAAATGTAAAAGCATCTTAAGAAAAAAGAAAGGCCACGTCGAAGCAGGATACACTTTCACGGGCATTATTATATGGAAATTGAACTTTCACATTTAAACATAAAATGTTATTGGGGAAAAAGAACTCAATTTCCTCAAACCAAAGCACTTACTAGTCGTACTTCAAGTAATGTTAAGGAGTTAAAAGGTATCGATTTAAAAAATACGAGTTTCCTCTTTTTCTGACATTTCAATTGTTCTCTTTTCGTTTAAAGCAAAGACAATGCCAAATTTACCTCAACTTCTTTTTGGGTGTGCTCCGAAAGATACAATACACTTCTAGTCACACAATCGAACTCGATGAGAGTTTAAACACATTTGGGGCAATTGCACGATTAAGACACGATGGACAAATAATAAGTATTTTCGTTCGGAATAGGCATTATTCTCTTCAAAATGGCTGAGTTGAAATATGATTACTATAGTTATCCGTATCAATTTTAATCTATTGGGTTTATGCAAAAGTTCGTCCCGTTTTAGGCGCTAGAAGGCATTGCATCGCAAAACCGAATTGTTATCTACTTCACACGTAAAATTTTGGTGTTTGAAAGAAGGAATTTCAGAGAATACTTGGGAAAAAATTGTGTTATTTGGTTGTATTTTTTAAACTTAGTTGAGCATTAAAAATGGCAGAAAATAAGGAGCATTTTCGACATATGCTTTTTTATTTACGAAAAGGCAAGAGTGCTTCGCAGACGTAACAGAAGACATGTGTTTTGTATGGTGAGGGTGCCATTGACGATTCCACGTGGCGTAAGTGGTTCAGAAAGTTTCGTCACCTGGATCAGTTCTTTAGCAGAAGCCTCAGAACTTCTATGAGCGCGGGATAATGCAGCTACCGGAGAGAAGGAGAAAGGTCATCGAACAGAACGGCACACACTATATGATTCAATGTTATTTTTAGTAAATAAAATTTTTCTTAAATTTTTGTCAAAACAACCGGGACGAACTTTTGCATCAACCTAATAAGTTGGTGTGTCGTTTTATCGTTGGTTCGGGTTTTTGCTGTAAATGGTTCCAAATTATATTGCTTTTATCAAACTTTCGAATGCAATGAGGCTAGACACGTTTTGAAAAATCTTAAATCAAATATTCAAATTCAAAAACTTGATTTCTTTGTATTGTCCGTTAGGATAAGACGAAGTTTCAGATCAACATAAAAGAGCATCACATTGCATTAAAGTTTATCAAAATGAACAATATTTATGTATTCATCCACTTAAAGTAAATAAGGTGAAACGAAAATTAAAATACAGGAGACAATACGATTCGCGAAATTTTTCTAGAGAATTTGAGTATTGTGATGAGAGTCAAAGAAAAATCCAGACAAAGGAAAGGAACATGGGATTGAATTTTTGTATCATATTTTGGAAAATGAAATAAAAATTCAATCTGTAAAATCAGAGGTGAAATTTGAATCTATAAGTAGCAAGAAATTTCAGTATGAGTTTAATTCAATAAAATTCTCATAGAATTTATTTAAAATGCACCATATAGTAAGCCATTTTGTTTTTGCTGTTTTCAATCTAGAATGTAGCAAACTATGAGAATTCGAATTTTAGTAATCTTACAAAATTACACGTAATTTTCAGTTATCTTACGAAACATTTCTGATTTCAGGAATCTTGCAAAAGATTTGCAATTTTGGGAATCTCAGAAAACACTTCCAATTTGGGGAATATCACAACATCCTGGAATATTTTAAGATTCAAAAATTAATTTATTTTTGCATTACCCTCACTCGGATTAAATAAAATTAGAAATGAAACACTGATCTGATTGATAATTCAGTTTCAATTTGAATTCTAAAGCTTCTTAAATCATAATCAGAAGATAGGTAAGTTTGTGCACAAAATTATATGCCTATACACCACACTGAATTAAATAATATTTCTGTTTGAAAGAATATATATCAAGGGGTAGTTAAATTCGTTTAACAAATTCCAGTGGGCAGCCCATAAGATTTCTTTGTTGGCATTTCGACGATCTTGAATCAGTCGTGATTGCGATGATTGTTTCAATAATCGGATTATTATTTGGTGAAGATACCGTGCCTTCCACATTAAAATCAATTACAATGGCGTATACAAAGAAAACTATGTCACCACGCAACTGACCCCGTCCAGATGCAGGAAATTTGCGAAAAACCCCAACCTTTAAATTAAAGACGCACAACAGTCCAGAAATATGTCACCAGAACGATAGCAATCTGGTGACATCCAGATAACTCGCACACAGATGAGCACACAGCATTCGTTGTCTAAAAATAAGAAGGTAGAAACTATCAGCCAGTTATTACAAGATAACACCAAAGCCATCACATTGTTCCAGGACAGGAACTACTTCATTGTACGTGCAAGGAGTAATAAGATTAGGCGAGCATGTGCTTCTTATTCCATAACGGTTCTTCTTATGGTTCATTGCTCTGCTAGAATTCGTGCGCTGACTTGTGGGTTTTCTATTTGTTTGAAAAGTGCTCTAATGATTACAAACAGGGGCTGCGAGAAGCACTGCTCCAGTCATACAAATCAAGCCTGTCACCAAGATTAGGGAAATTAAGGTCACCACAACGAGGAATCCAAGGGTTATTTTCAGATTCTAGACTGAAAATTAACCTTTAGCTACAAAGAACTAAACAGAAAAGTAGAAGATGTAGATTACGAGGTTTGGTCTATAGGATTGGTGACGGTTCATGTTCAAACAAAAGATCTCATTCTCAATTATTCAAATTCAACGAATTATCTCATATAGTTGATCGAAAAGACACTTCGAAGCACGCATTTTGATGGCTACATAGATTTTACAGATAAGGCATTTGAGGTGTATGTATACACTAGAAATCACGAAAATCGGACCAGATTATCGATTTCTTTTTTGTTGCTTCAAAATATTTTTCAACTTCTTAGCTTTCAAACGATACCAAGATCTTGTAAATATTAGGAATATTTTTCTAGTTACAAGGGTTTTTCGTTAGGTACTGTCAACGTGTACAAACATGTTCCCAAAGCTTTAAATTCAATTTCTGAAGAACTGCGCTTTTGCTATTGGATGCTTTGTCAAACGGTGACAACTCAACAATGAATTTATCTATTATAATTGTTTTTGTATCATTATAATCTGTATAATACAGTGGATGTTTTGACTTTCAATCCGAGCTATTAGTTAAGAAATGGATTTTTAGTTGATTTTTAAATGTTAAAATTCCTGAAAAAAAAATTATTTTTTATGCTTCCCTGAAGAAAAAAGTGTTGAAATACCCTCAAAGTTAAATAGCCGTTAAATACTTTTTAATAATTCCAATCTCAGAGTAAAATAGCCGATAAATACTATTTTTAATCATTGTCTCAAAGTTAAATAGCCGATAAAATACTTCTTTGAAGAGAGGATTTTTCTAGAGACTGAGGAGGTTAAGATTTAAGCAATAGAACTGGTAGATTGCTGGAATATTCGGTTTGATTTGTAAAAAGCCCAATTAAAAAGTGGAACACGGAATATTCTTTGTTTCTAACAGTGTATTGCCAAGATTAAAACACGTTCGCAGCTGAAAAGAAACGACAGCACCAAGTACGAGTGCGTAGCGTAACTTTTGATAACAGAACGAATTGCAGTTGCGCAAACAATGAAAGGCAAAGCCACTTCATTTTGACTGTGTGGTGCTTATCGTATCCATCTTTACGGATCACCAATTGGGCAAACCGTGAAAAAGCATCTTCTAGACGGGCGTGGATTTTGGCAGCAGATTGCGATATCAAGAACACGTAACCCATCTTCCATGACTTGCTACCGAGCAACCCGATAAAACTTCGTACTCAAAGCATGGAATCAACTCAATCCAGGCTCCGTAGCTCTTTGAAATATTTATCACTTACAAAAAGGCTCAAAAGATTGCTTTTATTTAACGTACTCGCTGTTCTGCTAATTACCGATACGGGTTTAACAATGCTTATCGAGCATCTATCTAAGCAAAATTTCAAATGAGTCTGAAAAATGTAACCGTATGAAGAGCACTATGATAAAAAAAGTTTGAGAAGACCTTAAATAATTTTTTGCACACAATTTTTTTTAAGGATTGGTGCGTGTGAGAGGCACTCTTAAGTCTCACCTAGGTTCCAAACCTAGGATTTCCAACCTTTGGATAAATTACTTTGGATGCACAAGTATTCATGATTATTTTCTGTTTCAGTTTAATTACGGTTTGATGCGATTCGTGAACAAAACTATACGAATTTAACGCCATAATCTTAAATATCCAGGTATCGCAGAATATTTCACGAATCAACCACACCGCTTTAATTAGACCGAACTAACAAACACAAAACACGTTCGCCTAATTAGTGATTAGAAATAGATCAAGAATTTCTTCTCTTGCTTGAATGATTAAGAAACAATTAACCATGAATAATTCAACGGTTAGCATTCCAATGTCTTCTAAGTATTACTTTCATTTTAATTGTTGATTTTATCTCAAACTATTTCATACATGCACTTAAACAGTGCTTGGTTGTTTACTTCATTCAAACTGCTTAACCTTCGCGTATTTTGAACACATTAAACAGCAATTACCAGAGTGCAATTAAGATAAATACTGTAGCAAAAAACTTACACCGGTTATTTAAATATTTTAGCTGCCTTCATTTTGGTTTTTACTGAATTTTATTAGTCGCGTATAACAAACACAATCCATGTTTATTTTTGTATTAATTTTGAAGCGATTGTTCATGACATGGATTGTAGAATCAATGAACTTTTAATTTGAAAATTTTGGGTCAATATACGCTCTAAAGAGAAGAGATATACGTTTTAAAACAATATAAATAAGAACTGGAAAGTATTTTAAAAGAGGACACAGGTATTTTACAAGAGAGAAGACAATAAGAGAAAAAATAAATTTTCATACCTTTCGATTTTTTAAATTAATTCTCAAGCAGATTTTCACTGAATCTGAAAAATGAAATAAAATACTTTATTTTAACCAATTTAAAGTACTTAAATATAACAGAAAAAGAAATTTAAAAATGGTTTAACAAATAAAAAACATTACATTTGGAGATAAAAGGAACATATTGGTGGAACATCACTTTTTGAAACATAACATCATGTCCGTTTTTATAATTAAACCTTGATAAAAAATGTTTTGGACAAAATTATTGTCCAAGAAGCTAGGTATCTAAAAACAACCTTTTAAATAAACAATGATAAGAAAACATTTTAAGGTTGGTTCGTCGTTATGATTTCATGGCTCAAGATCCAATAATGGAAAAGCGTAAATGAAATAAAGTCAAGCGTAAATGAAATAAAAGTTAGACAGAGCAAATAGAACATTTTAAAAACATGTCGATCTATAACATGAAAAAATAAGCATTGCGGATTTAAAACAAGAATTTAATAAGGGGGTAATTTAAGGACAACATGAAACATTTTAAGGATAAACGTGAACTCTGATAGCTTTGGTGTGTTCGTGAAACGATAAATACTGTAAAAGGTTTTTAAATAATCAGGTTTAGAAAATCACATACACAGATCAATTTTTTATTTTCCCGTTTCATTTTAAAATGTCATTTTCATTTCCTGTAATTTTATTTTCAGTGTTGATCAACAATATACCCTACCTCTAAAAAGCCAGTTCCAAAGGCAAAGATACACACACATTAGCTTAAAATTATGTATTTAAAGGATATCCAAAGTCTCAACTAAAGTCAGAAAACTTATTTCTGGGAAAAAAAACGACGGGGGAAATTCTACCTTCCCGAGCTTTACTCTTGTCGAAAACACTTGGAGGAATAAACTGGTTTCTCAAGAAATCCAACCTTCATGTAAAGAAAAATAGCTCACCAGTTTATCCCTCCAAGTGTTTTCGACGAGATATCTCGTCGATCAAGTTCTGATCAATTTTGCTAACGACAAAGATACCTCATCATCAAGATATTGACGATTTTTTTAATGATGACGAGATACAGATGTGGTCAGTTTTTCTAATGACGAAGTATCTCATCCATCAAGATCTGATCAGTTTTGCTAGTAACGAGATACTTCGTCGAGACAACCACCAGGAGTGTTAAAGATCAGGATATGCTAGTTTAGAAAAGCTAAAAAACTCACATCTTGGAAATTTAGACATAATGTCTCACTTGTAAGCCGACAACATATTCCGCAATGAAAAAAGTTAAAAACAAAACATTCAAGAGGATTCAGACTTTTTGATTGTTTGAATGAGCGCTTTATTCTTGAAAGTTTAAGATAACATGACCTCTAGAATAGTGGATGAGCCATTATTATTTTGGAATATTTTAAAATTTTGTTGCTCTCCCGAAAATATAAATCAAGGAAGGAAAACCGCCGTGAATCTGCGGTTTTAATACTGCTGGATATAGAACAGTCAATAAGCAATAGGTCTGGACAAAAATCAATAAGTCAAGGCAGTATCTCCTAATTTGGTCTTTAGGGTTAAAGATTGTTATAAGGCTGAGCATATAAGCATCTGATGCCTCATAAGGTTGAAAACATGAGTACGCTCAGTCATCCAGTTGGTTGAATGCTCTTATTGTTAGTTTAAATATCAGATACTTCCACACTCTCTCTCTCAGCATGCCACAAGCGTCGATTCGCCAAGACAAAACTCGGAAATTCTTGACTAGTTTCCAATCGGATGTCCTTTCACGTTGCGGGGCCGAATTTCAAAAAATCATTACAGCATTTATGAACCGTGCTGGATACACAGGATGAGTTGGAAGAAACAGCGTCTTCCGCAACACTTTGAAGCTCTTGTGAATTTCATGCATGAGAAATTTTACTTTTGTCTATGGGCCTCAGACTCTGTAATGGATTTCAGAGTAGTAAACGCTTGAAGGGTTTTCGCACGCAATTTTTCGCTCATTGTATTTTTTTACATCCTCCTTGACAAAATTTCAATTTACTTGTAGACTAAACGAGAAGAGAAGCAGCGATGTTGTGGGAAGATTTCGCATCACCCTTACTATTGTTTCGGAGCAATTGGAGTGCTTCTGTATGAATGGAATTACTGAATTAGGACGCATATAAACTAAAAATATAAAGTATGCGGAAATAAGTTTTCCGTGTAGTTGGAAACTTAGGGCCGAGTAGTTTGTGAAGAGTGAGTCTAAATAAAATGCTGTGTGCGGCCAGTTGATGACTCCCGTGGAATCTGGAGAGTTCATCAAGCTATGGCTGTAAACCCTCCAAGTAGTGTCGACGAGATTTCTCGTCCATCAAGATCTGATCAGATTTATTAATGTCGAGATACCTCGTCATCAAAATATTGCCGATTTTTGGATGATGACGAGATCACGATTGGTCAGTTTTATAATAACAAGATATCTCGTCCATTAACTGGTCAGGTTTTTTTATAATGGACGAGATAAACCTTGTCGAAACAACCACCAGGAGGGTTAAATCCTGAACTGAAATTGTGAAACTTCATAGTTTAGGGCTCTCCTACCCACCTAACACCGAAATGAGTTGAACTGAGTGGTATTATACTAGGATCGTTTCTTTCGGGATGTATTCCGGACAGTCGCCAATAGCCCGTAGCGTTGCTCCAGTGCGACGTTAATTAACTACGCATCTACCGAAACTGAGTAGGCGGCGTAGGTTCGATTTCTGTAACTTAACCTGAAAGTATTTCTCTCTTCTATGTTAGTAAAACATTCCCACTGTGTGCATGCCCATTACTTGAAATTATCTATTTTGTATATGGCACAGCTTAGCGAAATATGGCCCTTGTGCCATAAGACCCAGCCAACCTAAACTGAGTAATCATTGATTCCGCATATCGAATCGAATCCTAGTGTCATGGTTCTCTGCCCTTCACATATACTTAATCTAAAAAACCAACAGTACTTTTAATAGATTTCGATAAAAACAGTTGGTTTTGGATTTTATGGCGCAGGGGCCATATTTGGCCAAGCTGCGCCAAACACACGACAATGTCAAGTAATTGTGAAAAGAAAGAATGGAGAGAAGAAAAAAAGATCGCTTTGGCATCCTGGGGTCGCGATCCCCAGGTTTACCAGAGGCAGTAAACCCCATAGGAAAAGAAGATTACTAGGGTACCTAAAGTTCGCGAAGCCCTTTCACATCTAAAGATGTGCCCCCGAGGGATTCGATAAAAACGGTTCGTTTTATGATGCTAACTTTAAATTCTATTAAACTAAGCTTACATACTCGAACGGTTGAGCTCAAGAGTAGACTTCAAAAGAGGATTCAGTGAATAAACTTGGTGGCAAGAGTACAAACTATTTCGGAAAACAATCCGCTCAAATCACTGAACTTAGCAACATCCACAGCGGTAGTCAAACGAAAAAAGCTACAAACAGAACACCTGACAAGACTAACAACAGGAGCATTCGGTATGAAGTCACGGAAGGCATTTGAGGTAAGTTCTGTGCGTGTGTTAAAATAAGAGAAAGGAATCAAACAACGAGATCGCACACCGTTCCGGATCCGAACACCGCAGCACAATTCTCGCTGACATTGTGCAGTTTCACTCTTCCCGTTTCTTTACAGCAGTGGAAGCGAGTGTGGAAGAATGAAAAGTAGTATGCTATTGAAGTTTAAATGTCTGAAGAACGAGACCTGTTTGGGGGTGTTTGGTGGTTGGATTTTATGACGTAAAGGGGCCATACTTGTCAAAACTTCGCGAAACAGAAGACGTCAAGTAAATGGCGCTTCAGGCCGTCATTACATTGAAAGCTTTTAAACAAAGACAAGACGTTATATTGTAAATCAAGAAGTTTTTGCATCAACAGATTCAACGATCAAGACACTCTTGCAAACGGGCACTTTTAATCAAAAGAGAAAAGGGGTGGGGATTGTAAACCTCTTACTGTACGGCCCTGGACAACACTGGAGGGCAAGTGCTCCTCTGAAAAGAATTTTTACGGTGATCTTGGAGGGCAAGAGAATAAACTGCTAAGGTCGCTATTTAAGAGAAAAACATTAAAGTGAAAAGAATTATGCAAATTTCACAAGAGGCCTGAATTTAAACTGGTTATTTCAGTTCAAATCTTTGACATTGCATCAAATTTAAAGGAAGTTGCGGTTTATTTCGATACTGAAAATGTTCTCTTCTTTAGACGAAAATGAATTCAATGGTGCAAAATTTCAAAGGTAGGTAGTTGAATTAACGTCGCACTGGAGTAACACAACGTACTATTCAAAATTTTAAAGGTAGGTAGGAAATTAACGTCCCACTGGAGCAAAACAAGGGATTATTGGCGACGATGAGGGATCGATCTTAAAGGAAATGATCCGAGGACAACACGTAATTTTGAACCACGTTCAGATGACGAGGTTTATACCTGAGGTGGCCCCCACTCTCCAATCTTCCTTTGCTAACGAGCTAGCGAGGGGCTAACATGCTAACGCGAGGACATTTGAGACTACGACAGATTTAACGTGCACCAGTCCCCGTGTACACGACAATCTTTGTTTGAACCATCGAACTCGCACCCTCCGGTTACTAATCCGTTGCTCTTCCGACTGGGCTACCGCGGCCCAACGCTATTTAAGAGAAAAACATTGAAGTGAAAAGACTTATGCAAATTTCGCAAGAGGCCTGAATTTATAAACTGGTTATTTAAGTTAAAATCTTCGACATTGTATCAAATTTAAAGGAAGTTGCGGTTTATTTCGATACTCAATTACTCTCCTTTAGAGAAAAATGAATTAAATGATGAAAAATTCAAAGGATGGGTATTTGGGTATTTCAATTAACGTCACACTGGAGCAACACAATGGGCTATTGGTGACGGTCCGGGATCAATCCCAAAGGGAAAGATCCGAGGACAACACCACGTAATTTTGAACCACGGTCAGATGACGAGGCAACACCTGAGCTGGCACCCCACTCTCCAAACTTCCACACCACGCCAACGTGAGGACATTTGAGGCCACGACAGATTTAACGTGCACCAGCCCCCTTTGTACACGACGGTGTTTGGCTGGATTCGAACTCGCAACCCTTCGGTTGCTAGTTCGTTACTCTTCCAACCGGGCCACCGCGGCCCAAAATTCAAAGGAAGTTGTGTGGTATACATTTAGAAACTGAATAATTGGTTCCCCTTAGAGGAAAGGAACAAACGCTTAAGTGAAGCCGATGCGAGAACCTTCCTAATCTCGGGGACTTGCGCATCTTTGATGCTAATCAACAAGATTAAAAAGCGAAGGATCGCAGACTTTCTACGCGAACCGCGTTCTGCTTCTCAGAAGTTCATCCACGGACGAATGAACAAATCGGCCATTTAATTTTCTTTCAATAAAACGAAATTGGAAAACCGTAAGGATGAGCAAGGTCCCCGCCAAGCCAATCCGCTGAAACAAAATAATTGAAGCTTGACAAAGCTAACAAAATGTCGTCGCCATTGAGGAATTTAGTTTGAGGTAATGATGGATGATAGCTCTGGGCTCGCGTAACTGCACCAGCGAAGGGAGCAAGGATTATCAGACTTCAGGCGGTTCTAGAAGGAAAAGGCTGTCACAGATAATGTACCCGCGGAGTGAATTGCTGTTACTTTTCCCATGTTTATCTGGAAACACGAAATAGTGGATTTTGCTAATGGCTTAACAATGTGGATATCAAACAATGACCCTTCCAGACAGAAAACATTCCAAAATGGCAAATGCTGTTTGGATGTTTACCCTGGCTCATATTGAGAGCAAACAAATTCTAATCTAAGCCTCGGAATTCTGTCGTTGTTTGGGTTTTATGGCGCATAGTTCGCCAAGCTGAGTCAAACAAGACAAACAAGTCTAAGTAATGCCCGGCTCCTGCGAGAAGGTCGAGTCACATAGTCTATCTTTAAATAACAAGTCTATCTTTAAATAAGTGATAGGTTGGAGCGTAAACAAAGCGCTTTCACAATTGGCGTCGTTAGCGTGGATTCTGGCTCTAAGTTCATCATTCGGTGGCGAAAGCGATAACAGTAATAACGAGTTAGCGGGTGGGAAAACATCCATGGCGATCGTCATTCATGCTTTGGCATGGCAGCCATTCTAACGAGCTTTCCTCTGCACCTATTCAAAAATCGACCGACCAAGGTCGATTGCCTTCTCGTCGGAGCCGTAGAATTCTACGAAGAAAGTTTAACTGACACAGAAGAGAGAAAAAGCACTCAGGGTGAGTTAGAGG
Source organism: Meta bourneti (assembly GCA_933210815.1). Taxonomy (NCBI): domain Eukaryota; kingdom Metazoa; phylum Arthropoda; class Arachnida; order Araneae; family Tetragnathidae; genus Meta; species Meta bourneti. The sequence goes on from OW119933.1 coordinate 83,278,092, forward strand.
AATCGAACCTGTGCCGCCAACAACACGCAGGCTGCTAGTGCAGTGGGAAAAACGACTGAGTCACGGCGACCCTCGGAATTATGTGCGTGCTGGCAAATAAGAAATTAAAATAGTCGGAATGGTTGGTTTTGGGTTTTTGGAGCAAGGGCCATATTTGGCGAAACTATGCCAAACATAAGTTATATATTGTTATATTTCAATTAACGTCACACTGGAGCAACACAACGGGCTATTGGTGACGGTCCGGGATCAATCCCAAAGGGAAAGATCCGAGGACAACACCACGTAATTTTGAACCATGGTCAGATGACGAGGCAACACCTGAGCTGGCACCCCACTCTCCAAACTTCCACACCACGCCAACGTGAGGACATTTGAGGCCACGACAGATTTAACGTGCACCAGCCCCCTTTGTACACGACGGTGTTTGGCTGGATTCGAACTCGCAACCCTTCGGTTGCTAGTTCGTTACTCTTCCAACCGGGCCACCGCGGCCCGCCAAACATAAGACAGACAATATTACGTAATTGTGAAAAGGAAGAATGGAGAGAAGTAGACAAAGATTGCTTGGGCATCCTGGGGTCGCGACCCCCCCCCCCAGGTTTACCAGAGGCAGTAGACCCCAGGGGAAAAGAATAGATCACTAGGGTACCTAGGATTCGTGAAGCCCGTACACACATAAAGATTTGCCCCCGAGGGGTGAAATAATCGGTAGGCTTTAATTTAACGATTGAAAAAATTGACGCTATGCGATGGAGGTTAATATCGATTAATACTCTAACTATCGGTAGAAAAGACCCTTACTTTATTTATAATGAGTTCAAAATTCTGGCAGTAGGCAGTTAATTAACCTCGCACTGGAGTAACACAACGGGCTATTGGCGACGGTCCGGGATCGATCCCGAAGGGAAAGATGCAAGGACAACGCCTCGTCATTTTGAACCACGGTCAGATGTCGAGAACACCTGAGCTGGCACCCCACTCTCCAAATTTCCACACCAATCTAACGTGAGGATATTTGAAGCTACGACAGATTCAACGTGCACCAGCCACCGCGCACACGACTGCCTTTGGCTGGACCGAGTTTCGAACTCGCAACCCTCCGGTTGCTAATCCGTTGGTCTTCCAACTGGGCTACCGCGGCCCTCTGGCAACAGGAAAAGTGCAGACTGGAACTTCCGTCGCAATACAAGGGGCAGTCGTGTCTCAGTGGGCATCCCACTGTGCTAGCAACCTTCGAGTTGCAGCAGCTTTCATTGTGTGTCTATTACTACTTGATATTGTATATGGTGTCTGGCGCAACATGGCCAAATATGCGCCATGAAACCCCAAAACCATTCAACCGTCACAATACAACTTAGCCAAATATGACGTCCCTATCGTCAGTCAAAAAACATTTTCTCAATAGTTAACTTTCTGGACTGATTTCTTTTCCTAGGACACAATGTACGAACAAAGGTATTTCCAATCGATATAAAACTCATGCCATGAAACCCCAAAACCATGCAACCGTCACAATACAACTTAGCCGAATATGACGTCCCTATCGTCCGTCAAAAAAGCGACATTTTTCTCAATAAACTTTCTGGACTTTGATTTCTTTTCCTAGGACACAATGTATGAACAAAGATATTTCAAATCAATATAAAGCTAAGGATAGCGGTAGCATTAAAAAGTCAGTTTTCTGCCGCATAGCCCCTCTAGCATCGAAAGAGATAGCTTCAAAAAACCCATCATTCATGTGACTTTGAGATAGGCTTTCAAACTGAGATAGAGAGTTCTGATGCGAGTCTCTAAATATCTTTATAAATATCATCTTTCCGCGCGGTTTTGGTTTGATGGAAGGAAAAAGAGAAATGGCAGTTTTTTCTGTGAAATTTTTTTTTCACCCTGACTGATACCTATCTTTTCATTAGCGATTTTTCAGCATTCCGAAAGACGTCTTTAATCCTGAGAGTTCCTCACTCAATGACTAAATAACCACATGTTTCAAAAGAATCCGTGGATTCTTTCAGCCTTTAGAGAAAGATTTGTCTTTTCCTTGGAATAGAAAAATTTGGAATGATTCTATTGCTCCTCAGGATGGAATCCTTTGGAAAAATTCGATTGCTCCTTAAAATGAAATCCTTTGGATTTGTTCTATTGCTCCTTTCTTTAGACTAGAATCGTTTGGTAGGTAAGTATTTAATCAACGTCGCACTGGCGCAAAACGGGCTAATGGCGACGGTCCGGGATAGTCCTCCGAAGGGAAAGATTAGGGGACAACACCACATAATTTTGAACCACGGTCTGATAACGATAAAATCGTTTAGAATGATTCTATTGGCCCATTCTGTAGAATAGAATCCTTTGGAAAGATTCTATTGGTCCTTTCCTTAGAATGGAATCCTTTGGAAAAAATTTATTGGTCCTTTCCTCAGAAGTGAATCCTTTGGTTGGTTGGTTTAGGGTTTTAAGCGTAAGGACCATATATGGCTAAGCTGGAATCTTTGGAAAAAAGATTCAATGAACCAAGAAGGTAAAAAGTATTGGAATTCATGCAGGGAAGGCTGCAGGTTGCAAGGTGGAATTATGCGTGTAAACCCCTCAGAGGGTTAATGGATCGTATAGCCAGGGTTCACTCTTTTCCATGAAAAAGTATTTTTCAAGAACTTTTGAAAACTTTTCAACAAATCCCTTTTGCTATTGATTTGCATTTATTTTTAAGTCCAAAAACATTGATCCGTGAAAAAAATTAAACGCAATTCAAAATTATTTTTAAATATCAAATTCGTTTCCAAAGATAAGTAATTTTAAACAATTTGCTTTTAAATTACTGCTTAAAAATTTATGTTGATTTTCCGCGGCCCAAAACCTGCATTTAAGCTATTTGCTATTATTAAACCTCACTAGACGTGCTTCAACTATTGATATTCTTTCAACGGTCAGCGTGATTCTGTAACCTAGAACACAAAATTATCATTCCGACTTTCACTACAATGGATAGTTACTTTAGAAACACCGTGTATTTATTAGACCGCCAAGTCACTTCATGGGTTGAATTGGGTTTTTTATGGCGCAAGGGCCATGCTGTGCCAGACACAAGACTGGCAATGTTAAGTAATGAACATAAACACACAAGGAGTTTTACTGACAGATGACAGAAATACACTCAGGGAGGATTCGAACCTGACAAGAATCGAACCTGCTCCGCTTACAAATCGCAGGTTGCTAGCGCATTGGGTATACCCACTGAGCCACGACGGCCCCAGTCATTTCATGGGTACGGCTTTAAAAATGTTACTTTTTAATCCCCATTATACGTACAAATATGCATAAGAAATGCTTCTATCAATCAATTTCAATCAAGATTAGGAATGTTGTTGTTCTAACAGCTTAAGTGGTAGCAATGTTTTATATGCAAAATGTAATATGTAATGTACCAAATAACATAACGCATACATAAAGGCGATACGTCGTCACCCATGAAGTTTTTTTTCCTAAAATACTTTTACAACAAAGTGTCAAGGGTTAAAACGTGATATGCAACGTTTGAAAAATCAATTCTTTTGTTTGGAGAAGAAACAGATTCAATCTTTCCTCCAATCCCTAAAACGCAACCTCTGGTCTTCTTAGACCGCGCGTATATATAATTGAAACTCCGAGGAGGAAAAAAGGCATAAAATATCAACGAAAAAAATCATAAAAGCAAAAGGCTTCATTTTCAAACCTTAATTTCACTCCTTCCTCCGCAAGCCGAACAAAGCCCGAGTCGCTTGTTTTGGGAGTCGGTTCACACATCCAAAGAAGGTGCAATGGCTCCTCGACTACTTTGTTAGGCCTCATTAAGCAGACTTGCACGTGGAAACCTTTAGCAATACACCGAGAAATCAGTTTCCTGGCAGAAATGATATCTTAAGGTTTGAATTAAGAGGTTAGCACAAAGAGGCTCCGACGCATCGCGCTTTGTTTCCGACTAAGTACATGTTGATGGATTCGCTGCGCGTTTCTGCTAGTCACTTTACAATGTAGTTGTCTCCAGGAAATACTGATTTCGCTGATGGAGTCGGAGACAGCAATGACGCGAGGTATTGTGCTTGCATCATTTCTTTTTGGATGCTCAACGTTTGTCGTTTAGCGTTGCGTGGATTTCTATTATACACTGTTCCAATACAGTGTTTCGAAACTTCCATAAGCACTCATCAAGGGCAAGGATGTATGCATTCTAGTACCCACGAGGCTCGAATTCTTCCGAAATCGCAATCGATTTCGCAATTAAAGGCAAACGCTGCAGCTAGTTCTACCAGAAAATCCAAGTTTCGTAAATCGCATAGGTAGAATATATGCCGGAATCATCAAGTCTGAAAAATGTTGACAAAAATCGTTTAACGCAATACTCATTTACATTACAGCGTATAGGTTGGTTGGTTTTGGGTTTTATGGCGCAAGGGCCATATTTGGCCAAGCTGCGCCAAACACAGGACAATGTCAAGTTATTGCGAAAAGAAAGGATGGAGAGAAGAAAGATGGCTTGGGCATCCTGGGGCCGCGTTCCCCATGTTTACCAGTGACATTAAAAACCACATGGGAAAGGAATAGCTCAATAGGGTACCTCGGGTTCGTGAAGCCTGTACACACCTTAATATGTGTCCCCGTAGGGGTCAACATTTCGGAGGCCCACCACTGTCCCTCATTCTACCGAATGCTCGTGCATGAACAGACTACTGTAGCTCAACTTGGGCCCGCAGTCATTAGCAATGATTTATTTCCATGCTGTTTGCCGAACATGTTGAACAGAAACGAAAAACACAAAGAATTTCTAAAACACGTGCCTACTCTCTTTGACATAATAATATGCCATTGTTAAATACCTAATAACAATGCTTAATTCCATCAAACGAAACACGTTACTAGATAGCAGAGGGTGTGTTCCGATCTACAAGGGGAAAATCAGGGCGTGGGTGCACCAGCAGGTTTGGTATTGTTTATGTATTTGCATTTTTTTATCCTTTGGGGAGTTGTACTCTCGATTCTTCACACACACTCCATTTTTTTTAATCGTAAGCTTTCCGGAGTACACACTCCCCGAGTTTCTTACATCAACCTCTGCCGTGTGTAATGCCCATTAAACGTCGTTCAGCATCGTAGATACAAGATGAGTTAACAGAAGGTATGATTAAGGCTTCACTGGCTGATTTATGAAACTGGAGGGTCTTCATTGCGCGATTGGCTTGAAGATTAAAACGGTTGTTTCCATTCGATTCTTAAGCCGGTTTTAAATGTCAGGGTACTTCGAAATTAGAGGGAATACCTATCACACAATATGTATAGTGCGTTTTAAGTAGGGAGCACCAAATTAAACAGTGTTCACATTGAGATAAATAGCCTTGACTCGACTCTCAAGGGTACTTTCTGGGTTCGATGGATGAACCATCGCTTGGCCACCACGATCACCCGATTTCTCATTGATTTCTTCCTGAAAGGCAACAAGAACAAGACCTCAGCCGCGGTTGTAAGTGTCCACAAAGGGACAAGAATTTTTTAACATGTACAATAATCTATGCGTCGACGCTGTCAGGAGTGCATTATTTTTGGTGGTTGCAAACAAACGTCAATTTGAAGGAAAAGGGATGGTAAAGGTATTGTTTACTTACACTCTAGAACATCAGGGGGACACTTACGGGCATACATCCCCGTGTGAATAGGGTTTGTGGTTGGTTGGGTTAAATGCCGCAAGGGTCATTTCTGGCCATGCTGCGCCAAATACAAGACATACAACATCAAGTGATTTAATAGACACACAAAGAACGTTTTACTGACACAGAAGAAAGAACTCACACACAGGAATCGAATACGGTATGTGATCACATCTCATTCGCTTCATTAATCACATGGAGTTTTGACCATATCTCATTAGTTTAATTAATGACATGGATTTTAGATCACATCCCATTAGTTTCAATAACGTGGTTTTGATAACATCTCATTAGTTTAAGTAACCAAGGGATTTTTTATCACATCTCATTAGTTATACTAATCACATGAGAATTTCATCCTACTTTTGTAGCTGGTAGTAATAAGCGATGACTTAGGACCCAGAGTCCATACATAACATCGGAGATTACTATAGATGATTTTTAAATTTGTTCAAAACCTACATATTTAACGAAGTTTTCTCGTGCGACGCAACTGTGTGTGTCAAAGAATTTTAAAACTACTACGCTGCTTGCATCATCCGAAAAGACGCAATTGGGAATTCGTGGAAAAAATTGGTGGAATCTTCTGCGTATTTCAAAATATATCGTATTCCAAGAAAGCTCATCAATCGAGGGAAATATCAGTCTGCCTCGTCGTCAATTTGAATCATTTAAGGATGTTTTTGTTGAAAACGTCTAAATTTCTTAGCGAACTAGTCATATATGATGGGGGTAGAGGGATTATACAACCGCAACTTCTAGTTCCATTATTAAGGTATATGTATACACTAGAAGAATTGTTTTTAAATTTTGACTTTAAAAATCCAGTCTTTTCCAATAAAAGTCATTGGCTTATGCTATCATTTCAGTCAGAAAAAAAATCAGATTAAGCTAATCACTAATTATGTAATTTAGATATAATTAGCATGTTTTTTAATAGTGATATCTCAAATTCTAATTTGTTCAGAAAGATAATTTCTGTAGGAAATTATTCCTAATATTATTCTTCATGTTTCGACCCTCCATCAAGTTACTAGAGTTCAGTTTTTTTGATAATTTTTTCACCAAGGAAGTCAAAAAATCGACTGAGAATCAAAACATTCACTGAATTATGTAGATTATAATGACAAAATAATTGCAATAGATTACTTCATTGTTGAGTTATCACTGTTTGAACAAAGCATCCTATGGAAAAACACAAACGCGGTGGAAATTGAGTTATAAGTTTTGGAAATATGTTTGTCTAGAGACAGTATCGAACGAAAACCCGTGTAACTAGAAAACTATTTCGAATGTTTACAAGATCTTGGGGGTAGCGTTTGAAAGAGGAGTTGGAAAATATTTTGAACGTTGGAGGAAGTTGGAGGAGGGAGATGGAAAATATTTTGAATTAATAAAAAAATACCGATATTCTCGTCGATTTTCTTGATATCTAGTATATGTTACCGTTAAAGTGTATAATTCAGTTATTTCATAGAATACCTAGTTATTTCATGAAATAACTGATCAAGTCAGTTAAAGTGTGTAATAAGTTAATAATTCCACACTTTAACTAGTTATTCAATGAAATAACTAGTTATTCTATAAATTAACTAATGAAAGACAGTTGAAGTGTAAAATAAATAATTTGACTGAATTATACAGCATACAAAATGTTATTTATACAGACACAATTAAATTATTTGTTACAACAGGGATTATTAAAATGGCATTTGGAATGGCATAGAACATTATTTCTAAAACAAATACGTTTTTGTTGACACACTGCGTTTTACACGAACATTTTTTAAATCCCTGCCGGTACCTAAACTTTGAGCTGTAGCAACTGACCGGAGCGATTTCTCTATATCCGGCACTTCTTCGATTTTAATTAGTTTTGTTCACAGACGCTGAACTGGGATCTGGAATATAGCTGTTTTATGCGGCCTTCCCCATACGGTCTGGAAGAGTTCATAAATTCAGTAGGGGTGGAAGGTAAATGGTGTTTCTCGTTGATGTTGAGTCTGGCGCAAAAAAATATTCGGCTACCAGTAATCTCTATATTTCAAGTTCAGTAAATTATCGTTAATTACAAAGATATCTGACCAGTGGTTCTCATTTTACAGCCTTTTGAATTCGGAACTATATGTACTCGGTAATTTTACACACACTTTAACGGGGTGTAGATCGCTATTATATGAAATAACTAGTTAAACCATGGAATACAAGTGAGTTTTACACTTTAACTGATTTGATCAGTTATTACATGAAATAACTGGGTATTCTACAAAATAACGGATTTCATACTTTAACGATAACATACATACACCTTAAACTGACTCGTCATCTGACCGTGGTTCAAAATTACGTGGTGTTGTCCTCGGATCTTTCCCTTTGGGATTGATCCCGGACCGTCACCAATAGCTCGTTGTGTTGCTCCAGTGTGACGTTAATTGAAATACCCCCCTTAAACTGACAATATATGAATTAATTGCAAGTATAATTATACATCAAAAACAAATAATTATGGAATTTGACATACACGGCATCTCGGGATGGAAAGTTCCGTATATTTTTATCTTTCAAATAACTAATCGAATATAGTTACATATATTCACGCTTTGCATTCAGAAATAAAGTAAGCTTTCTCATGTTTGACAAATAAAATTATAAAGTTCACTATAAGATTCTAAAAACTAAAGCTCATAAAGTTTGGTTAGTTGTTTGGGGTATTATGGCGCAAGAGCCATATTTGGCCATGCTGCGCCAGACACAAGACATACAACATCAATAGACATACAACATCCATAGGCATACAACATCAATAGACATACACACGTATGAAAGTTTTTACTGACACAGAAGGGAGAAATACACCCAGGGAGGAATCGAACCTGTGCCGAATACAACTCGAAGGTAGGTAGGTAGGGATCTGAATCAAATTTTACCGTAGATCACGGTCTATAAGGCTTTTCGGTGGCAAAAATATCCGTAGAGGCAAGGGCCGCGGTAGCCCAGTTGGAAGAGTAAAGGATTAGCAACCCGAGCGTTGCGAGTTCGAATCCAACCAAAGACCCTCGTGTACAAAGGGGGCTGGTGCACGTTAAATCCGTCGTTGCCTCAAATGTCCTCACGTTGGCGTGGTGTGGAAGTTTGGAGAGTGGGGTGCCAGCTCAAGTGTTGCCTCGTCATCCGACTGTGGTTCAAAATTACGTGGTGTTATCCTCGGATCTTTCACTTTGAGATTGATCCCAGACTGTCACCAATAGCCCATTGCGTTACTCCAGTGTGACGTTAATTGAAGTACCTACCTACCGTAGAGGCAAACCGAGCTTCCGTAACTTGACTACAAAGTTTCTATCGCATGTCTTAAATTTCACTTTATTTCAGATTCAAGCGACTAGAAACGAAATAAGCCTTTTTATGAAGGAAAACTGACGAAGCGCAACCTGAAAAATGAAATACTTGAAGAAAATAAACTTAAAAGAGGTAGGTAGTTAATTAACGTCGAACTGGAGCAACACAACGTGCTATTGGCGACAGTCCGGGATACATCCCGAAGGGAAAGAATCGAGGACAACACCTCATCATTTTGAATGGTCAGATGACGAGATCAACACCTGAGATGGCACCCCACTTTCCAAACTTCCACACCATGTCAACGTGACGACATTTGAGGCCACAACAAATTTAACCTGCATCAACCCCCGTGTTCACGATGGTCTTTGGCTGGACCGAATTTAGAATTTCGATTCACAACCCTCCGTTTACTAACCCGTTGCTCTTCCAACTGGGCTACAGCGGCCCTAAACTTAAAAAAACTTAAAAAGAAAACCTTCATTTTCAGTTGGATGTTATACACTTGTTAGAGAGAGAATCCACTTTTTCCTCTAAAAATAAACTACTCAAATTTTCTTTAAATCGGTCCCGAAGTTCCCAAATCAAAGCACCTAAACACCGTTACAAAACTATAATTGATAATTTAGAAATGACGAACCTCTAAAAAGCACCGCGCAATCACTTGGATGTCCTCGAAATACCAGTAGAAAAACGCTCGTCTAGAAAAGGACTACAAAATCGATTTGAAAATCTTTCTAAATATAGACCAAAGTGGAGTCTTCTAGTCAAGGAGCGTAAGTCCCCGCCCGAAGGCATCTGAAGAAACAGGAGCCTTGTCTGCAACACCATCTTCGAGATATTAATCGTTCACACTTTTCGTCATGTGAAGCGTTTCGAGGTTTTCCTGGCAATTTTCACTAATCGGCCAGTAATATTCAATCGAGATTAAACGTTCTGTTTGTGGCACGCTTCAAGTACTTTTGTAGCAGATCCTGGAACGTTTCCTGCGGTTAGGAGTAATGGCGACACTTAAACTTGGGATTTCTCAGCCTTTTCCCAAGCGTATCAGCGTGAAGGCAGATATAAAACCGTATCACTAAGACTGAAATAAGCTTACGAGATCAGAAAGGACCATTACACCCTATCCGCACGCCAGACGGGAAAGCAGATATAAAATCTTATCACTTGCATTTGAATCAACTTTCGAGATCATTACCAAGAACCTATACCTCGAGTTCTTTTAATAGATTCGAAGTGATAAAATGTACGTGACCCATACATACCTTCTGGGGTTTGGTTGTTTTGGGGTTTTATGGCGCAAGGGTCATTTGGCCCAGCTGGGCCAAACACAAGACAACGAGGGAGGGACAAAAAGCAGAATAGGCGAGGGTATAACAGAGACAGGACAAATCACTTGGGTACCTTGGGATTGTAACACCTAAAGATGTGCCTCTGAAAGCCATACCGTCTGGGGACGAAAATGTTTAATTCAGCTTTCTATCACGCGCATAAGTTTGCATGTCTGGCGGTGGTTCGAAACTAGTGGAGAAAATTCCATTTGGTTTCCCTCTCGGAGAGTTTTCTTGAAGTAAACAAGGGCACCACAACCCCGATGTACCCTAGTGATCTGCCCTCCCTTTCGTTGTTTTACCATTGCCTATTCATGTACTTTCGCCTTTTCCTCTTTATCTTTGTGCGGTTTTTAATGTTTTATTTGGTCTTGCGCATCCTTTCCTATTTGGATTGGTTTGGGGTTTCATGCGCAAGGGCTACACCTGGCTAAGCTGTGCCAAACACAAGACAATGCCAAGTAATTGTGAAAAGAAAGGGTGCAGAGGAGAAAGATCGTTCGGGCATCCTGCGGTCGCGATTCCCATGTTTACCAGAGGCAGTATATAAGCCCCATGGGAAAAGAATAGATCACTAGGGAACCCCGGGTTCGTGAAGCCCGTACACACCTTAAGATATGTCCCCGAGGCGTGTCCTATTTTGGACCTTGCACCGTAAAACTAAAAAAAGACAAATTTGGTTGTGGTATAGGTTTATATTAAAAAGAACAAGATCGGCTGCATACTGCGCCAAACTCAATCGAGGTCAGAATCTTATTTTTCAATTCACCCTTTGAAGCTATGCCAAGAAAAATAATTTTTACACTTTATGTGAAGTCCTATCACCATTAAATATATAAAAGTATCTTGCACGTAACAAAAATTTAGTTTTTGAGGGGTGGTGGGACCCTTATGTCTCACCTACTCCTCTATAGGCATCAGAATATCAAATGATAATGTTCATTCCTTAATATACCTATAAAATTTATTTACCTAGCTTCAACAATTTCGACGCCAGATGTCCCACCGCAACTAAGGTTAACAGAATTTATTAACAGAATTTATTTATTTATGTAATGGTATATATACGCGCGTACGGTGAATTTAAGTACAAAAAACATGAAAATCAAATCAATACAAAATGTGCTACAAACTTTCAGTAAAGAGATATGAACGAATTCTGGATTTATAATTGAAAGGTACGACGCTGTCCTGTGGAATTTAAGTTTTTGAGTTTTGTCACTAGACTGGTTGTGTGGTTAAAATGTTTTAAGAATTATTTAATCAGAATATTCAACTGAAGGCTGAATTTTGAAAGCTGTTGTGGTTTTAGGGGTGAATTTACCGATCGGCTTTGCAATATGCAACGCTTACCAGTCATTTAAGTTTAAGGTGACTTGTCTAATTTAGTTTGTCACTCTACGGTTATTTTTTGCTACACGAGGACAATTAAACTATGGTTTCGATCAACTTGTCTGAAGGCGAGTTATGCATTCCGTACATCATTGTTACGCATCTCCGATCACAACAGCAAGTTCTGCCGCCTTGAATTTCCGACCTGATTGTAAACCTAATCTTCATTCCTCAGAACTTTCCACTTAAATGACTTCTTATCCATGTTGTGACGAGCAAAAGGTAGGTCATGAAAGTAAATTGCACTACCATGTGTGTGTGTGTGTGTTATTTAAGAATACTGATTTATGTGTCTGGAGCATACTTTTCAGAAGCCACAAGAAATGGATGAATGCAAATGATATACATAGTAAAGTCCAAAAGTTTCCATTGGTCGGAGAGACCGCTCCATCGTACCAGCATTGCCAAGAACATCTCCCCATATAAACTATATTAACTTCCTGTACATGTCTTAGACATTTTTATGGACGATTTCTTGAACCTCGCTACCAATTTTATCAGACTTGTTGGGTCACCCTAAGCATTTCATCACTTTACCTTTTTGCCTCACTAGGGATTTTTTCACATTTATAATAATCTTGTAAATTATATCTGATATTTTAATAGTCAACTAAGATATACCCCATCTTAATCTCAATTTTTCTCGAGTCAGCCTCGAGTTATATTTTCAGCCTCCATAATTTGTTCCATGAATGACCTATTCGTTTTTATGTATCTCATCTTTTAGCATAACCCATTGCGTCACTTAAACCACATCCATATAATTTTCGTTCTATAAACACGCTTTTTAAAACTACTTTTCATAGTCGGTTGCGTTATTTTAACTTTTTATCAATTTTCATTGGCTTGACTTGTCTTGTGTTTGGCGCAGCTTGTCTGTTTTTTGACCTTGCGCCATACAACCCAATCCAACAAACCAAAAGTTTCCGGCTCGAACATGTTATTTAAAAATTAACACTTCGTCTACCTTCACTAATATTTTGTTGCCATGCAGCTAAAATTTACAGATATTGTCGTCGTCACAGGTAGAATAAGTGTAGGTGCCCAATATTTTAGTTTTTAAACTTGAATATCTCGCGAGGTCGTTCAATTTTCAAAAATTTTTCCAAAATTGAAGTCGTATCTGCGTTGGTGGGTAGGTAGTTGAACAAGCGTCGCACTGGAGCAACACAAAGGACTATTCGGATCTGCATGCGAAAGAGGGAGGAAGGAATAATTTCTGTAGTTTTAGACCATTTTTAGACAAAAATTTAGATTAAAAATTTAGATAATTCAAAAATGTCCTGATGTCTTAGAAAATAATAAAAATAAGTCTTTTTTTACTCGGTTATTGATTTTTTTTACCAAAACACCGAGTTGAACTGTAGGTTTTGATTTTGAAACCAGTATGCATTACACAAGTATTGCTCTGTGTTACACAACAAACGCAATGCAATCTGTGATGAGCTATCTTTGCGGCTGTTGTGTACACATTTGAACAGCTTGTTCTTAGTATTATTTGGACTCCCCGTTTTGAGTATCGTCATGCTACAATTATAACACTCTTACGAAACACTCTAGTTTCGCTTACATATGCAACTCCGCCATTCTTACGAAAGACAAACGTATTCGTGAAAAACGTACGTCTCGTTTTTTGTATTCAGTAAATTCAAGACAAACAGCATCGATGAAAAAACAGATGTAAAACGCTTGTATTCTTAACATTATTAAGTAAAATTCATATTCATACAGATATATTCAAGCTGGAATAGCAGTGTTGCAAACGTATGGGAAAAATGAAGAGTTAAAACAATTAGTACCAAGTTTTTGTGTTTTTACGAACAAAGCTTGCAACTGTATGTGCGTCGACCTTCAATTTTATCACATAAATGTGTGTAATAAAAACAGCTGGGGAAAGATACTCCGCAAATCTTGCTTCTAGAAACAGCAAACAGAAACCTCGGACGATAGAGTTCGTATTACAGGCATAATTCTTCCGCTACGTAATCATACTCGTAATTACGCACGAAATAACGTGAACGACAGATTCTGTGACGTAAACCCTATTCTTCTACGTTTCAACTAAATAAACGAACTTCGCAATGCATCATGAAAAAATTCAAAATACCAGCAATACTTTCTTTCAAAGACGTCGAATTGGAGCACTAGGGTCTTTAATATTGCATGGGAATTCAATCTGAAATGGCTACATACTTTCATACGCAGAAGTTAACAAATTTTTAGTTCTTGGTGGATGTGGTCAATACCAAATACCTAACCCCTATTGCATGTTGCATACTTTCGTGTGCAGAAATTAGTAAGTTCTTAGTTCTTGGTGGTGGAGATTTAGTTCATAGCTCTACTTTTCTTTTTTACTCCACGAAAATAAAATTAGACTGTTCTTGGTGGTGGATAGGATGAATATCTCAATACATAACCAACCGACCAAATACCTTACCCAACGCGCACTTGATCACGTTTGTCTGTAATTTGAAGCAAAAATAACTCGCCATAATTTTTTACAATTTATAAATCAAGAGTGAACAACCCAGCAAATATGCGTTTGGTTGTACACAAGCTTCCCTTAGGGCTGGGAGTCTACCTCAAATAACTGAGGTGATTAATTGTAGTTCGGATGTCATCGAATAGGTAATACCACACCTTCATTTTGTTGTATGAAAGTTATTGGGCATATCTTGCAAGTTTGATGGCTAGTACAGAAAACTGAAGTGATGTACTACCATGCTAGTCAAGGCACAATCTCCAAGTTTGGTATTTGGTCTATTGGCAATAGATGCTGCATATATGAGAATGAGATAACAGAATAAAAACATTTTGAATTGTCGGTGCTCTAAATGTTTTCTAGCATTATGGTTGGTTGCAATGAATTTCATGGCGCAAGGACCATATTGACCAAGCTACGCCAAACACAAGGCAACGTCAAGTAATGGATAAACAGTTACAATGAATCTGTACCTCTTGACTAGCACTGCAATATAGGCATACAGCGAACACGAATGAATATATCTGTACCTCGGGTAGAAAAGGGAACAATGTTCATTTTGCAAGTTTTTGGTAATGTTTTGATTCGTTCATAATGTATTGACAGGAGGACATTGGCATTTTTCTATTAAAACTTTCATTGCATTGAAGTGATTAGTGGACATAACTCAAAATCAGTGAATTTGGCCTTTTTCTACAAAGGTACAGATATAATCATTCAAGCAATTTTAAAGTAACTCAGGTCTCTTTGGAAACTACAGACGCAGCATAGATTTATGTGCAGGAGGAAATTTTTACAACATTTACGATTTATGCTCATCGATATTTATTTTAAGTTCAGTCAAACCTACAGAAAGAAATGGTATCTGAGTCAAAGAGAAGATTCAATTTTTAAACTAAATTATACGCTATATTACACAGCCTCGGATATATTTTTCATTCAACTCATTTTTCTTTTGCCATATAACTGTAGTAAAACTCGTTTACTGTGTACGGCGTATGGGTGACCTCTTCCCCACTTACCTTACTTTTTTCACTCCCTTCGCCAGTAAGCAGCTGCTTCTGTTAGTCTGCCGGGTTCTTTGAATGGAACGGGAAAAGGTTAAGCAGTGGATTCAAGTACGTTTGAAATTAGTTGAGCCCTTTAAGTGGGTTTTTCCATCATTTTTCTGAAATGATAGCGGTAATTCACTTGGAGTTCGTGGTTTTTTATTCAAGTTCAATTGGTGGGCGTCAAATAACAGATAACTTGCTGAACTCGTTGTTTGAAACTGTATCAATTAAAAAGATTATTTGATGGACTTACTTCACAAACTGGAGTGTTTTAATTTCAAATTTCATTCCCATGTCAGGAAGTTTTTATTTGGCTTATATATTCCGGTTATATTTTCAACAACGCGAAATTATTCCAGTTTGATTAATTCTTGTAATCTGAAATCAGGCGTTTCGTCAACCGCGGTCAATGTGTTTTAGATGTGTAGTATGAAACTGAAGGCAGTATTTGATTTGGATTGTCGCTCTACGGTCATTTTTTGCTACAAGTGGGCAAATTAAACCGGGACCTACAACTAAGACAATGAGCACTAATTTATGTCAACAGTATTTCTATCTGTATTATATATAACATAAAATACGTCATGTTTTTAAGAAATAAATCTGATTGCAAGATACATTCATTACCAATCGAGAATTCGCTTATTCCTTATATAATTTACATGCTTTGTTTGAATTGAATTATTTTTAGCTGAAAAAATAAAATCTTCAGTTTATGTTGTCACTTTTCCGTAATGAATCAGCATTACGTAAATCAATTTAATGTACCACTTAACCAAAACAAATTTTCCAGTAATTAAACAGCAAACGTATCAAGATTTTCATTCAAATTGTTTTTGGTTGATGTAGTCGCTGTAGTCATTTTTGTGCTACACGATGGCGAATGGCATTTGAAGTAAACAAAACAGGAAACAATCTAAGACATAACTTGGCTTAGAGCAGAAACTCATTAACTGACATTTTTTCGGAGACATTAAATGCTTATTTTCATAATAATGAGCAATACATTGTAATATTTAAATACATTGCACTACAAAAAATACTTATAATTTTTATTTTCGAGACAAACACGAAAAGTTACTCTTTAAACCTCTGTGAAGTAAAAATTTTGTTAGTTAATGAGTTTCTGCTCTAAGCCGACGACATACTTTAATGATTGAGTTGGGTAGACATATTCCGACGTACATCAAGAGGGGTATAGGGTAACTTTTCGCAATCACAATTATTTGAACTCAAGAAAGTTAAAGTATAAACTCGGAAAGTAATAAAACTACACATCCTCATTTAACATGAGGCCTTCCAAGCTTAGCGGTTTTGCCCACTCGCTGTAGGAGGTGTAGGTTTGATTACTGTAATATTCAGAGTATCTCTTTCTAGAGTTCCTAAAACCCTTTCCCTGTGCATGCCTTTACTTGACAACGATTAGTAAACGGATTCTCACAATCGCCGACAAATTGCGAACATTACACAAGGAAATGCCTAGCATACAAGTCTGAATACATCTGTAAACACTCAATCATGTATATTGCAATTTTATAGTTCTATTAAATTAGATCAAACCAAACAGCTAAGCATACACATTTTTATAGCTGTCCAATGAAGGGAGAATCTTTAAGAGGGAGACGGCAATCGTAAAAATCGCTGAGATCAACGATTTCCCTTTCATTCGATGTTTGTAATCTTTGAGGCAGTCAACTATTTTGAGGACATCGTGCTCCAGAAATCCCAGACAGAGCTTCATCATCGCCATCCACTGAGCATGCGCAAATCGATATACCCCCAAGCAGGCCACAGAGGGACTTTGGTAGCGGCCATAACATTGACATCCATGAAGAATACACTCATCACCGAAAATGTATTGGGCCGCAATATACGTAGACATCCATGAAAAATACACTCATTACCAAAAAATATAGTGGGCCATATCAATCATTCCTCACTAAACAAATTTTTGAAAATTTAAAAAATCGGGTAAAGGAAACATTGCAACTATGAAGAATATACGCGTCATCGAAAATGTATTGGGCCGCAATAGCATCCATGAAAAATACTCATCACCAAAAATTGTAGTCAACAATATCGATCATTCCGCAATAAACAAATTTTTGAAAAATTAAATAATCTGATGCAGGAAAAATATGGAACTGTAAATTTAAATGCTATATTTGGGAACGTTAGTGAAACTTTGACCCACACATTGTCATTGCATTGCATAAGCGTTAAAACATTTCAAGATGTCGAAAGAAGAGGTACATTGTTGATAAAATTATCCAAACCATCGTATATGCTAACCGAATTCAGATTTCAATTTAATCGTCTTTTTTAAGTATTTTAATACTAATTTAATGTATTTCGTATCTCATGATTCTTGGGCCATTGTGGATAACATTTCAAATGGGAACGATATTAAGTTACGATTCGGTTTATGACATCAGGATGACAAACTGGAGAAAATCAATTCCAATAGAAACAGAAAATAATTGAGGCTTGTACTAGTCGGAAATATTTTTGTGAAAGCATAGTATTTCAGATTAAGCATCAAAAATATTAAAAATATTGATTTAAAAGTAGGAGCAATTGGATCATTTAGAGTTCAAAAAGCTCAATCATTTTAGGAAGTAAAAATCGCGAACTTTGCTTAGAAGCAGAAAGTCGAATCTAAGTTCACCAAATGAGTCCTTAATTTACTAACAAAAGCAGGACCAAAGACAAAACGAACATTCAATGCAGTCATTCAATAGCGATTTCCCTCACAAAATGATTTCCGGATACATCAAATACATAACATTTCGCCTCGAATAAAAAACCGAAACCTAGAATCGAATACGAGAGTCGAAGGAACGGTTAAGATTCCAAACTCGTCAGGTGAAGTTCCAATATAAACAAAACAATCATAATCCCGCTAGTAAAAGGTCACTGCAAGTCAGTTTTTTCGCTTACCTGACCTCTGGTTTGCAACTTCCGATATCGAACAATCTTCCGGAACAGAAACGGCGGCGGTGACAAAATCCAAGCAGGATGGCAAAACGTAGGCGTGATTTGGTTTTCCTCTTTAACCAAACACTGTGGAAATGTACTGTAAACAATTCTGACAGTTCACGGTCCAAAAGATTCTTTCCACCTCGATTTTGTTCGTGTGTTCACTTCGACCGGTCCCAGTGTTTTGCCAGAACCATATGTCGCTGCCGATCGCCGAAGAACCAACCTCGGCCGGGTTGCTACAATGCGCTTTTTCTCGCTTCACATTGCTGAGGTTGAGAGCTTTTGGCGTCTTTCATCCCAACGGATTTTTTGTTAGCGTTCTCAAGGGGGAAGGAGTTGTTAACCGCTTTATAACTACAGTCAAACCTCATTAAGACGAATTTCACGGGACCGTAAAATAAATTCGTTTTATGAGTAGTTCGTGTTGTCCGAATTAAAAAAGTATTATTTCAACAACGAAATAAAATAGTAATGTATTTTTATATTACTTACTGTACTTACAATTTGAAACTTTGCCCTACTCCACTTTGAGCTTTTTCATTGGCGTGGTGTGGAAGTTTGGAGAGTGGGGTGCTAGCTCCTCAGGTGTGACCTCGTCATTTGACTGTGATTCAAAATTACGTGGTGTCCTCGGATCTTTCCCCTCGAGTTTGATCCCGGACAGTCGTCAATAGTCCATTGTGTTGCTCCAGTGCCACGTTAATTAAATACCTACCTACCACTTTGAGCCTAAAATTCTTGGAGTTCCTGGTTGATCTCTACAAAAAAATTTCTTACATAATATATACAGTGAAATCTCGTTAAGACAAATTTCACGGGACCGTGTGAAAATATTCGTATTAGGAGTATTCGTGTTATCCGTAGAAAAATATTATTATTTCAACAATAAAATAAAATATTAATGTATTTATATTACTTATACTGTACAATTCTTGGTTCACAGATAAATGGCGTTCTTGATCACAAAGGTTATACAGATGATTCTTGATTATACGGATGATTCTTGATTATATGGATGATTCTTGATTATACAGATAACTCTTGATTGCATGTATATTTCCTGATTACTTAATTTTTGTCTTGAAATAGTCTGTTGCGATTTTTGCGCTTTGTTTTTTTCGTGACATTCTTTAAAATCTTTGATGCGGCCAACGCTGTTCAATTGACCAGATGAATTTTCGCTATCAAAAAGCGGTGAACAATTTTCAAGCCAGCACTGTCTTCTAAACAGAAGGCATGCTTATTCCTTCATCTTCTTCGGAATCTTCATTTATGCTTTATTCTTCATTCTCTTCTACAATTGTAGAGTCCCTTAATGTTTCTGATAATACGATTGAAAAGAATCCGTTTGCCCTGAAGTTTCGAAAATTTGTGCGTCTTAACCTGTGATTAGCGTAACGCGAATTCTTAAACCAATGAGTTAACATTTGAATATACATTTTAATGGAATTGGAATTTAGTTCGTATTATACAGATGATTCATGATTGTACAGAATACATTTGGTATTACATATTTTCTGATTACGTAGTTTTTGTCTTGAAATAGTTCTATTATCGATTATTGTGTCTTGTTTTTTTTGCTGGCATTTGTAAAGAAAATCTTTGATGCGGTCAACGCTGTTTAATTGCGCTAATTTTGTTAGGCAGATGAATTTTCACTGCCTAGATGAATTTCACAGATGAATTTTCACTGCCTAACAAAAGCGGTGAACAATTTCTAAGCCAGCAGTAGCTTCTTTTGAAGAAGGCACGCTTATTCCTTCTTCATCAGAATCTTCATTTATTCTTTCTTCACTCTCTTCCATGAATAAATCTTCGGAGTCATTTGATGTTTCTGTTAATACGATTTAAAAGAATCCGGCTGCTCTAAGTTTCGAAAATTTGTTCGTCTTAACCCGAATTCTTAAACGATGATTAACATTATTTGAATACACATTTTGACGGGGGATTGGAATTTAGTTCGTATTATCAGTAATTCGCAATAAGCTAATTCGTCTTAATGAGGTTTGACTGTATTTCTGACTTTTGACAAGATCGAAAGGTAGTGTCGCCGGAACCAGGTCTAAGGGGGCCCCGGGAAATAGGTTGATTTGGTCTTATGGCGCAAGGGCCATGTGTGGCCTGGCTGTGCCAAACGTCAAGCAAATAGACATAGGTAGTTGAATTCACCTCGCACTGGAGCAACACAATAGGCTATTGGCGATTATCCGGGATCAATCCCGAACGGAAAGATCCGAATCCGGGAAATTGGAAAATCTTTCGTCTTATGTATAAGGGGATACGTCTGTTTTTTAGCTGATGCGTAAATTATTTCTGAGCTGAAAAGGTACACATCTTTTTGTTGTGTTTATAAGTATACAATTGCATGAAAGAAAAGATAAAAATTTATACATTTGTGCAAGTTAAATTGGAATATTTGGGATTCATATTTTTATTTCATGGGATTTGTACTTAAAAGAAACGCAATACAATATAATGTTTGAATTAGTGTTATTTAGAAGCAGTTGCTTTATCACAACTATTTTTATGGAGGATTTCACTCTTTAGATTCTAGATATATTTCGTAAACAATGCTTCACAATGTGCAAGAAAAGTTTAATGAAGATGTGAAATATCTAAAATACTGTAAGGCTTTCAGGTGCAAAGTAAATCAAATAAATTTATTGATTAACCCCCTTGGTGGTTTATCATCGTGTGGTGTAGTATTCCAAACTGTCACCAGTTTTACGGATACATTGTATACTTGGATCTTCATTCCCATTGGAGTAATAAGTCAGTTTTGACTCAACGAGATATCTCGTCATTAGCAAAATGAATCAGATCTTGAACGAGGTATCTCGTCGAAACCACTTGGAGGGTTAAACTGCGCGAAACAGAAGACGTCGAGTGATATTTTTTTTAATATCTAAATATTTTTTGTGGAAAAAATCGCATCTTAAATTTATACCGTCTTGGTAGACAAATGTTTCAACGAGTTCTGGGTATGGGTATAGATATTCGTTGTGCTCTGGAGCCCTAACAGTATCTCAATTACTCCTATTTTTATCTTTTTACCCAATTATCCTCCCTTTTTTTCAGTGATTAATGACACTGCCTTTAACTTTCTTCAAAATTGTTTATTTTTATAAAATTTTTCCTATTATCCATGATGTGGAGGTAAGCAGTCATCTGCCACGTACTCCGTAATTGATAAGAGAGAGAGAGAGAGGGTAGAGAGAGAGAGAGAGAAAGGGGAGACATGGGAGAGAGAGAATCCGTCCGAATCCTCTTTAGTCCCAATGTTTGTTAACCCTCCAAGATATCTCTTCCATCAAGATCTGATCAATTTTGCTAATGACGAGATATCTCATCATCAAGATACTGCCGACTTTTTGGTGACGACGAAATCAAGATCTGGTCAGTTTTGCTAATGACGCTGCACCTCGTCGAGACAACCTACAGGAGGGTTAACCTTCGTGGCAAACAAAAAATGTTAACCGTGAGTGACAAGCCTGATCCGATTTCTGTCTTATTTACAAGTCAGATGAGGGTAATCAATGATAGTTTTCAAACCAAGATTCAAATTTACTTTGAAATCTAAATGGGATATTAATTCACTTACAGCGTTTTACTTTACGAAGCACTCTTATTTGTGCATGTAATTTATTGAGGTTAGTAATTTGAATTTTCCAGACGTTGCGTCTTTGAGACTTCTTTATTAAAAAAATATAATTGTACACTGAACCCTCAGGGGCACATCTGCTTTAGGTGTGTACAGGCTTCAAGTACTCGAGGTACCTGAGGGATATTTTCTTTTCCCATGGGGCGTACTGCCTTTAGTAAACACGGGGGTACCGCTCCCGGGACACACCCAAGCGATCTTTTCTGCTTTCATCCCTATTCCAGAATCCCTCTTTTTCTTTCGTATCTTTTACTTGACGCTGCCTTGTGTTTGGCGCAGCTTGGCTAAATATGGCCCTCGCGCCATTAAACCCCAAAACAACCCTCCCAAGCCCAAAACAACTTAAAAAGTGTAGGATTCTTCATTTCTTAGGTCCGCCTCGTTTCCTTTTCAACTTCGAAATGCAGTCTCAAAATTGGAATTTTCACCATTTTCGGGTGTGGGGTAGCTGAATCAGCATCGCATTGGAGCAACACGACGGGATATTGGCCTCGGGTCTTACCCTCCGGGATCAGTCCCGGAGGGTAAGACCCGAGGACAGCGCCTCGACATTTTGAACCACTGTCAGATGACACCATTGTCGTATGCGTGGCAGCAGTTCCGTCCATTGCAAAGCGCCTTATCACGCTACAGTATTAGTCGCCAAAGAATGTCTTGCATCTTTAGCTATTGATAAAACGCGCACGTCTTTTCATAATGCAAACCTTCATTTTATCAGTACCCCTGGTCTTAAATATGCAGTTGCGATAACACAATCAGAAGGGAAAGCTGGCTATCGAAACAAATAAGGCTTTAACTACAGCTTAAGGAGGAGAAACCAAAACAGTGTGAGAGACTCGTACCTTATTTAAAGATAACAAGTCAGGAGACACGTTAGTGATAGGTTAAAGTGAAACTATCACTTGCAAACAAAGCTGCGTAATTCTTGCTATCTCTCGCAAATACCTTTGCATGTTTGCAGACTAGCGATAAAATGTAATTTTAAAACCCAAGGTTAAGTATTAGGTTGGTTGGGGTTTATGGCGCAAGGGCGATATTCGAACAAGCTGCGCCAAACAACGTGAAGTAAATGGACATACAAGAAAAACAAAAAAGAAACACCCAAGATGGCAGCGCAGTGGGAAAACTCACTGAAACACGGGGATTCGTTAATTATTAGGAAGGTAGGTATTTTAATTAACGTCGCACCGGAGCAACACAACGGGCTATTGGCGACGGTCCGGGATCAATCCCAAAGGGAAAGATCCTATGTCAACACAACGTAATTTTGAACCATGGTCAGATGACGAGGCAACACTTGAGCTGGCACCCCACTCTCCAAACTTCCACACCACGCCAACGAGAGGACATTTGAGGCCACGACAGATTTAATATGCACAAGCCCCCTTTGCACACGACGGCCTTTGGTTGGATTCGAACTCTCAACCCTCTGGTTGCTAATCCTTTACTCTTCCAACCGGGCTACTGCGGCCCTGTTAATTATTAGGACTACGAGTTTAATGATCCAACAATTACTAGTATATTAATGCTGAAAAAATGCATTTGATTAAAAACAACAAAAGACGCTCTAAAAACAAAAATAATGACCTAAAATAAATTTTTGCTAAATTTTTTAGCAATGCATAAAACAAAGAATTTGGTTGGTTGTGTTTTATGGCGCAAGGGCCATATTTGGGGAAGCTGCGCCCGGCACAAGACAGACATCGTCACGCAAATGGGCATACACACACAAGGAAAGTTTTACCGACATAGAACACAGAAATACTATCAGGGAAGTTCAAAGAATTTGAACATCCCATATGTAAAAAATGCTCTGATAATATAATGAAGCTGTTTAGTTTATTTACCAAATTGTAAATCTATTTCATTAGTATAATACAGGCCCTACAACAGCAAACACATAAAAACTACAAAATGCATTTCCGTGACTGTTCCTACGTCAAACTGAAAGCTTGAATTTTTCTCTCAGTTTGGTCATTATAAACTTGGAAATTTTTATTTCGTTGATTTAATTTCCGACGGTCTTCTAACGAAGCTCGAGACATCTAATGTTTAAAGTTTCGTTGCAAGATCGCGTAAAACAACTTTCATTTCTAAAAATGCACCACTTTCAACTAAGCCTCTTTGTTCAATACCTCGAAGTTTCCGCAGGGGAAAAGCTTTTCCCGGCAAGGATGAAAAATGGAGTTTCTGGGAAACTCATCTAAAAATGGCCCTTTTCTTGTTAAAAGAAAAATGCCTTGAAAAAGTTTCATTTTGCATAAAAACCGAGCTTAATCAGTAACAATCCAACTTAATCACAAAGGGTTTTTTATAAAGCATTTCTATGCACTGGAAAACGTGCTCTGGAAAAGACGGGAAATTGAAGGGGCGGAACTCCTTTAGTCTCATTTTAGTATATCGGGAGTTGCGGAAGGATAGTTTAAATCGGAACTTTTCGTCAAAACTTAGATTTTCGGGTTTAAAATTTAGCCACCGCTATTCCACAATGAACAGAAAAGAATTTGCTATTTCTTAACCCTCCAAGTGGTTTGGACGAGATATCTCGTTCACCAAGATCTGACCAATTTTGTTGATGACGAGATATCTCGTCATCAAGATATTCAAGATTTTTGTTGATGACGAGATCAAAATCCGGTCAGTTTTCTCTAATTATGAGATATCGCGTCCATTAAGATCTGGTCAGTTTTATAATGACTAGATGTCTCGTCTCGAGACAACCACCAGGAGGGTTAAATTTCTCCATTACCGCCATATTTTTCTCCGTAATTTTTAAATAAGCATATCCATTTATTTGCATTTTCGGAATATCAGACTCCCCAAACTAATTCTTATTTGAATTTTCGGAATATCAGACGCCCCAAATTAATTCTTTGAATATTTTCGGAATATCAAACGCCCCAAACTAATTTTTATTTGAATTTTCGGAATATCAGACACCCCAAACTAATTCTTATTTGAATTTTCGGAATATCAGACGCCCCAAACTAATTCTTTGAATATTTTCGGAATATCAGACGCCCCAAACTAATTTTTATTTGAATTTTCGGAATATCAGACTCCCCAAACTAATTCTTATTTGAATTTTCGGAATATCAGACACCCCAAACTAATTCTTATTTGAATTTTCAGAATATCAGACGCCCCAAACTAATTCTTATTTGAATTTTCGGAATATCAGACTCCCCAAACTAATTCTTTGAATATTTTCGGAATATCAAACGCCCCAAACTAATTTTTATTTGAATTTTCGGAATATCAGACTCCCCAAACTAATTCTTTGAATATTTTCGGAATATCAGACTCCCCAAACTAATTTTTATTTGAATTTTCGGAATAGCAAACTCCCCAAACTAATTCTTATTTGAATTTTCGGAATATCAGACGCCCCAAACTAATTCTTTGAATATTTTCGGAATATCAGACGCCCCAAACTAATTTTTATTTGAATTTTCGGAATATCAGACTCCCCAAACTAATTCTTTGAATATTTTCGGAATATCAGACGCCCCAAACTAATTCTTATTTGAATTTTCAGAATATCAGACGCCCCAAACTAATTTTTATTTGAATTTTCGGAATATCAGACTCCCCAAACTAATTCTTATTTGAATTTTCGGAATATCAGACGCCCCAAACTAATTCTTTGAATATTTTCGGAATATCAGACGCCCCAAACTAATTTTTATTTGAATTTTCGGAATATCACTCCCCAAACTAATTCTTATTTGAATTTTCGGAATTTCAGACGCCCCAAACTAATTCTTTGAATATTTTCGGAATATCAGACGCCCCAAACTAATTTTTATTTGAATTTTCGGAATATCAGACACCCCAAACTAATTCTTATTTGAATTTTCGGAATATCAAATACCTCAAACTAATTCTTACAGCTAGGCTTTAAATTGGAACGAAAAAGATCTTTCCCAAATCGTACCCCGGAGATAATATTCAACTTAAACACACTAAAATAGAGGCTAGATATTATTTCCTATGTGCACTAACAAAATTCACCCCAATCAAGGAGACCTAACCCAGTGCAGGCCTGACAAACCCAAATCTTTCCGTCGGTTACTTTGACAAGGGAAGCAAAATTTTATTTCATTCTCTCATGTAGATTTATAGATGTGATATTTGTTTTCCTGTGAACTTGATTTTTCGATCTTCAATATCCGAGTCGTAGGTTTTCTTCAGAAACACTTTTATTTTAAAATGTAAAA
Source organism: Meta bourneti (assembly GCA_933210815.1). Classification (NCBI taxonomy): domain Eukaryota; kingdom Metazoa; phylum Arthropoda; class Arachnida; order Araneae; family Tetragnathidae; genus Meta; species Meta bourneti. The sequence continues at coordinate 83,304,223 of OW119933.1, forward strand.
AACAATACTGAAAATTTAGAGTAATAGGGCAAAAATTTATAGCCCGAGAAAAAGCACATGATGTGGGGTGGATTTTGGTGAAGCACCTTTGATCGAAGGCACTCTGTCTCCAGGTGTAATATTTTCATATCTGAATTGATGTTTGTTTTGTCAGAATTAAAAATCTAGGTCAAAGCAACTGTAACGAGATAATTTATGAAATGAGAGCAAATAAAGTGAGTAAATTTAGATAATAAAGTTAATTATAAGAATTTAATGAAAACTATTAATTTAAAGTGGAAATATTATTTTATGTAATTTAGAATTGGCTCTCCACCTATTTTTATTTCCTGGTAGATGATGTTCATACTTGGGGATCTACGCTACAGCTTGATTAAAAAAGACTCATCCCCTTCCTTCTCCTGCAAATCACTTGTTTGGTTTCCAAAGTAGTAATTTTACAATACCTTGCGAAATATCGCTGTCGTTAAACAGCTATTGTTTAAAAAATTTATAACTATCATCAATAAGTTTCTTCACAATAGCGTATCGTAACATTGCTAACTGGAGATGCCGGCATTGGATCGAGAGCAAAAAAATATATATAATTCTTAGCTTTAGACAACCTTATAAGTCACCTCCATTCGCCTTTGTTTCTTTTCCGCAAAGACAATACAACACCAACCATTTTTTTTCTAAGTTAAAAAGGGACGCAAAAGGCTCAATTGAGAACTATCTTGACAATTATGTATGAAGATGCTGTCTTGAAATTTGTTGGGCAAGGTGATGCAAAAAAGTTCTTATTACCTATCTTTGAATTGTATATCTATTTACTCCATTTTTCGTGGCGTTTTATGTGGCTTGGCAAAAAATCCGTCTATTGCCCCTTAGACCACGGGTTGACCAGTGTGGTTGTGATCCAGTGTGTGTGTGTGATTGGCCAAGTGGGTTGAAAACTACATTTACTCGTTTCGATAATGTAAAGAATTCGACCGTAATGTAAGAAATTATGTATGTAGTAATGTAGAAACCGTAGTTAAATTTAAAGACTAAAGGAGGAGGAGGAGGAGGAGTATTTCAATTAACGTCACACTGGAGCAACACAATGGGCTATTGGTGACGGTCCGGGATCAATCCCAAAGGGAAAGATCCGAGGACAACACCACGTAATTTTGAACCACGGTCAGATGACGAGGCAACACCTGAGCTGGCACCCCACTCTCCAAACTTCCACACCACGCCAACGTGAGGACATTTGAGGCCACGACAGATTTAACGTGCACCAGCCCCCTTTGTACACGACGGTGTTTGGCTGGATTCGAACTCGCAACCCTTCGGTTGCTAGTTCGTTACTCTTCCAACCGGGCTACCGCTGCCCGTATACAAGACTAAAGAAAAATCCGTCTCGTATACGGGCAGCGGTAGCCCGGTTGGAAGAGTAACGGATTAGCAACCGGAGGGTTGCGAGTTCTAATCCCATCAAAGACCGTCGTGTACAAAGAGGGGGCTGGCGCATGTTATATCTGTCGTGGCCTCAAATGTCCTATCGTTGGCGTGGTGTGGAAGTTTGGAGAGTGGGGTGCCAGCTCGGCTGTTCTCGCAATCGACCGAAGTTCAGAATTACGTGGTGTTGTCCTTGGATCTTTCCCTTCGGGTTTGATCCAGTACAGTTGCCAATAGCCCGTTGTGTTGCTCCAGTGCGACTTTAATTAAAATACCTACCTACAGTCTTATATACTCGAAAAATTGCTTCCAAAATTTGAGAAACGTACAAATTTCAGTGCAATGTACTAAAATTAAGCAAATATACGACTATTATGTGACATTGAAATCACATTTGAAAAATAATAGAATAATCTCGGACACTTTAAGTATGTAGGTATTTAGTTAACATCACACACTGGAGCAACACAACGGACTATTGGCGACGGTCCGGGATCATCCTCCGAAGGGAAAGAACCAAGGACAATACCATATAATTTTGAACCACGGTCAGATGCGAAGTCACACCTGAGCTGCCACCCCACTCTCCAAACTTCCACACCCCGCCAACGTGACGACATTTGAGGCCCCGACAGATTTAACATGCACGAGCCCCTTTGTACACGACGGTCTTTGGTTGGATTCGAACTCTCAACCTCCCGATTACTAATCCGTTACACTTCCAACTGGGCAACCGCGGCCCTTTACACCTTAGGTGCATGACATTTACAGAATTCCTTTTATATGTATCAATAGTAGTGCTGTCAGATGGTGTAAGTCAATTCTAGATTCTAAGTACATACGGAAGTGCATCTCAAGTTTTCTATTTGAGCAAGATCAATATTGTTTCACCCAGGTAATCGGAGACGAAAAGAGCTTAAGCCGATTTTAACGCCGATATTTAACTTTCAGGATTGTTAAAATTTGGTTTTAAAAAGGAAAATCGCATTATTCAACATCATCTCACACACACGCATAGATATAAAGAGTTCTTACCCCAAAATATTCCTCCCTGGGTGAAGTTCTCTCTTCTGTGCCAGTAAAGCTTTCATTGTGCGTCTGTCTATTGCTTGATACCGTATATCGTGTCTGGCGCAGCATGGCCGAATATGGCCCTTGCGCCATAAGACCCCACATCACTCGAAAAATAAGTTAAATACTTTGCCTTTATTTTCTTTCCGAGCGCAAGATAGACAAGATTTCATATTTATTTTGTTTATTATATTTTTGCTCGTAAATTTTGTTTAGCCATAAGAAATTTAACGTGACTGAAAAGTTTTATTTAAAAATATGCATATTTTTTTCATGAAATTATCGAAAGTTGGTCGCTTCCTAATACTTTTTTAACTCATTGTGTATGTTAATGGGTAGATAGGGTTTAAGGTAGGGTAGGTAGGGTTTAAGGTAGGGTAGGTAGGGGTAGGTAGAGTTTTAGGTAGGGTTTATATATATATATAAGGTAGGGTAGGTACGGTAGGTAGGTAGGCAGGGTTTAAGGTAGGGTAGGTAGGGTTTAAGGTAGGGTAGGTAGAGTTTTAGGTAGGGTTTAAGGTAGGGTAGGTACGGTAGGTAGGCAGGGTTTAAGGTAGGGGTAGGTAGAGTTTTAGGTAGGGTTTAAGGTAGGGTAGATAGGGCCATGTTTGGCCAAGCTGCGCTAAACAACGTCAAGTAAATGGATCTGCACACAAAAGGAAAGTTTTACTGACAGAGGAGAGAATTACACTCAGGGAGGAATCGAATATGCGACGCCTACAACTCGTAAGGTACTAGATCAGTGGGCAAAACCACTGAACCACGGCGGTCCCATCTAAGCTGTGTAGTGTTTGTCACTCTACGGTCAGTTTTTGATACGTAAGGGCTAATTAGATGCTCCTCTGAAGGATTATCGTTGAAGAAAATGCAGGACGTCAAGAACTATCTTTTCGTCCTACTTAAATATTTTACGGTTATTTTTTAACCTTCCATGTGGTTTCGACGAGATAACTCGTCCATCCACAAAGTTCAAAGACAGTCGTGTACACGGGAGCTGCTGCACGCTAAATCTGTCGTGGCCTCAAATGTCCTCACGTTGGCGTGGTGTGGAAATTTGAGAGTGGAGTACCAGTTCAGGTGTTCTCATCATCAGATCGTGGCTCAAAATGACGAGACTTTGTCCTCGGATTTTTCCCTTCAAGATTGATCCCGGACAGTCGCCGATAGCCCGCTGTGCTGCTCTAGTTCGACGCTTATTAACTACCTACCTATCTACCTATCGTCCATCCAGATCTGACCAATTTTACTGATAGAGATATATCGTCAACAAGATATTGCCGATTTTTTTATGACGACGAAATCAAGATCTGGTCAGTTTTCTTCTAATGACAAGATACCTCGTCCATCCAGATCTGGTCAGTTTTGCTAATGACGAGATACCTCCGCTGAGTTAACCACCAGAAGGGTTAACGTTAAACCATTAAACAATCTTTCACGTTGCTTGTCACAGAACTGCATCTTTTTATGAAACCCTTTGACCGTTCCATTACATTACGATGCTATTATTATAACACATTGAATAACACATAACATACACTTCGGGCACAGACATTATTCATGAATGCCGTACATTGCAAATAAATCGTACTATAAAATCAGGTTCCGAAATTCACAATCTCTATTAGTAGCATTAAATATATTAAAAAGGATGGGAAGCGAGCAAAAGTCGTTACGAAGCTTTTTTTTATGACGACGAAACGTTTATGACTGCTGTTATTAATGACCATTCGCGTGCGTTCTCTGCTATTATAGCAAACCCGCTTTTGTGATAGGAACAGATGATCCTAGGCTAGGAACAAAAGACTGAAGAAAATTGTTCTCTTTTTGGTCTCCTCTATCGTCTTCAAAAGGCTCGTATTATCTAGATTGACATTTTTTTCGATCGTTAAGTTACTTAACTGTGGTCATCTCGAACATCAAAGAATCCCTTTGAAGAAATACCAGAAGATAATGACCACACCAGAAGAGCCAGACCACTTTTCTTTGTGATTGGAACATAGCCATTGAAAGCTTAAAAGTAAGGACATTTCGACGTTTAAATTTAAACCGGAATGTGTACGTTGGAATTTTTTTCATATTATCATGATAGATGTGTCCTATGAAAATGATTGATATCTTCCCTGGATTAAAAATGGACCATAGAACACCAAACCAGCCTTGAATAATTTGTCCAGGACATGGGTGGTTTTGGGAGGTTTATGGCGCAGGGGCCATATTTGGCCATGCTGCGCCAGACACAAGACACAATATCAAGACCAGGATATGGATTTAGAAGTAATAAAGAAACAAGAGAAATTATATTGCGAGTGGAAAACAAATTACGGTTGTTACCTAGAGAAGTATAAATTGGCTCGCTGTCATTTTTTCTACACAGGGGCTAAGTAGACCTACAAACAGTACAAAATGATATAGTACGATGGAAACCAGCTAATGAAGAATAGTATACCCCATCGAATGTATACCTCATTCTACCTCTCACGTCAATTTGGCGGTTATTTAAAAAAACGTTTTGTACGTCATTATTTTTAGTATCTTAAAAGGGCCGCGGCAGCCCAGTTGGAAGAGTAACAGTTGGTTGGTTTTGGTGTTTTATGGCGCAAGGGCCATATATTTGGCCATGCTGCGCCAGACACACAATATCAAGCAATAGACACAGACACAATGAAAGTTTTACTTGTGCAGAAGAGAGAAATGCACCCAGGGAGGAATGCACCTGACAGGAATCGAACCTACGCCGCCTACAACTCGAAGGTTGCTAGTGCAATCGGCATACCCACTGAGCCACATGTCTATTGTGACGTTAATTAAAATACCTACCTACCTACAAATACCCTATTAGCTCTATTCTTGTTTCAATGAGCTCTAGTGTGACGTTAAAGTACCAAAATACCTACAAATACCCTATTAGCTCTATTCTTGTTTCAATGAGCTCTAGTGTGACGTTAAAGTACCAAAATACCTACAAATACCCTATTAGCTCTATTCTTGTTTCAATGAGCTCTAGTGTGACGTTAAAGTACCAAAATACCTACAAATACCCTATTAGCTCTATTCTTGTTTCAATGAGCTCTAGTGTGACGTTAAAGTACCAAAATACCTACAAATACCCTATTAGCTCTATTCTTGTTTCAATGAGCTCTAGTGTGACGTTAAAGTACCAAAATACCTACAAATACCCTATTAGCTCTATTCTTGTTTCAATGAGCTCTAGTGTGACGTTAAAGTACCAAAATACCTACAAATACCCTATTAGCTCTATTCTTGTTTCAATGAGCTCTAGTGTGACGTTAAAGTACCAAAATACCTACAAATACCCTATTAGCTCTATTCTTGTTTCAATGAGCTCTAGTGTGACGTTAAAGTACCAAAATACCTACAAATACCCTATTAGCTCTATTCTTGTTTCAATGAGCTCTAGTGTGACGTTAAAGTACCAAAATACCTACAAATACCCTATTAGCTCTATTCTTGTTTCAATGAGCTCTAGTGTGACGTTAAAGTACCAAAATACCTACAAATACCCTATTAGCTCTATTCTTGTTTCAATGAGCTCTAGTGTGACGTTAAAGTACCAAAATACCTACAAATACCCTATTAGCTCTATTCTTGTTTCAATGAGCTCTAGTGTGACGTTAAAGTACCTACCTACCTACAGATACCCTATTAGCTCTATTCTTGTTTCAATGATCAATTTCATAGGATTTGCATTTATTGGAAGTTTGCTTTGAAGTACTCGTTGTGTGCGCTGATCCAATCTTTTGTTGATAGTCGTCCTGTGATTCATCCTGACTGCATGAGACAGCGTCTCCTTCATATCTATATTCTGCCTCTATTGGTTCTGTAGCACAACAGGTGCTTATCGCATGAGCTTTAAGACTTATGAACAAAGTGCGATTTTCCGAACTGTTATCATTCCTCCCTGGGTGTATTTCTCTCTTCTGTGACAGTAAAACTTTAATTGCGTGTGTTTGTCTATTATTTGATATTGTATGTCTTGTGTCTGGCGCATCATGGCCAAATATGGCCCTTGCGCGATAAAACTCCGAACAACCAACCGAACTGTTATCGAAATACCGCACCACGTTGCGATAAAGCACGAAATAAATAAGCCCGTCATATTGACCGGTTTTTGGTGTATTAAGGTAAACACAACGGGCTATTGGTGACCAATCCCAAAGGGAAAGATCCGCACGTAATTTTGAGTCACGGTCAGATGACGGGGTCAACACCGAGCTCGCACTCGACTCTCCAAACTTCCACGCCAAGCCAACGTAAGGACGTCGGAAGCCATGACAGATTTAATGTGCCTCCAAGTACGCGGGGTCTTCAATTGAATGGAGTTTCAAACTCGCAACCCTCCGATTGCTCATCGGGACCGCGGTAGCCCAGCCGGAAGAGTAACCGATTAGCAAACAGAGGGTTGCGAGTTCAAAGCTAGGTCCAGCCAAAGACCGTCACTTACATGGGGGCTGGTGCGCGTTAAATCTGTCGTGGCCGCAAATGGCCTCACGATGGCGGAATCTTGCGCCATAAAACCTCAGCATCCAATCCAATCCTCACTTTGGCGTGGTGTGGAAGCCAGCTCAGGTGTTGATCTCGTCATCTGACAGTGGTATAAAGTTGCGAGGTGTTCTCAGATGTCCCTTCGGGATTGATCCTGGACCGTCACCAATAGCCCATTGTGTAGCTCCAATGCGACGTTAATTAACTACCCGCAACTTCTGTATGTAGGATAGCTTAATACACCAAAAACCGGTCAATATGACGGGCTTAGTTATTTCCTACTTTATCGCAACGTGGTGCGGTATTTCGATAACAGTTCGGTTGATCTTTCAGGGTTCTATAGCGCAAGGGCCATATTTGGCCATGCCGTGCCAGACACAAGACATACAATATCAAATAATAGACAAACACACACAATGAAAGTTGTCACAGAAGAGAGAAATACACCCAGGGAGGAATGATAACAGTCCGGAAAATCGCACTTTGTTCATAATTCTTAAAAGCTCATGAGATAAGCATCTGTTGTGCTAGAGAACCAATAGAGGCAGAATGTAGATATGAAGCAGACGCGGCCTCATGCTGTCAGAGGATGAATGACAGGACGACTATCAACAAGATTGGATCAGTCAATAGTCATTGTGTTGCTCCAGTGCGACGTTAATTAACTATCTACCTACCGATTGCTAATCCTAGTCTCCACCAACTGGGCTAACGCGGCCCCCTGGCAATTCATGAATTCTCGGGCATCACCCGAGTTCAAGTATTTTAGCGACGCGTTTTATCGACAGCATTAATCGGCAATTAAGAGATAGCCGCTGACACAGCCTCCCGATCTAATCTACCCACAACGTCGCGCTCTAATCCGCGGTAATCCCATTGATTGAGATGGTTAGGCCTGTCAGGAGTCCGCGTCTTCCCCGTTCACCTGAAGAACCCTAACAAGATCGGATCGGAGACCGTCGCAGTTGGGGACGCTTGGAAAACAAATGGAAATTCTAATCGTGGGATGAGACTCATTTATTTTTACTCTTTTCACGCTCCGAGTGAGGCAGCAAACTGAACTATATCGATGAATAAATACTTCACCTTTGTAGCGAGTAGTTTTAGTTCCCAACGTTTTGCACCAGTGGAATTAGTTGTCAGACGGAAAAGAAATTAGACTATACCGTTTATAGTTTAGTCACTCAATCAACTAGAAGGGAACGGGAAACTAGGCGACTTCCTTGCGTGGATTGAACCGCGGTAGCCCAGTTGGAAGAGCAACGGATTAACAGCCGGAGGGTTGCGAGTTCGAAACTAGGTCCGGCCAAAGACCGTCGTGTACACGAGGGCTGGTTCACGTTACATCTGTCGTGGCCTCAAATGTCCTCACGTTGGCGTAGTGTGGAAGTTTGGAGAGTGGGATGACAGCTCAGGTGTTGACCTCGTCATCTGAACGCGGACTAAAATTGCGAGGCGTTCTCCTGAGATCTATCCCTTCGAGATTGATCCCGGACCGTCGCCAATAGCCCGTTGTGTTGCTCCAGCGACGCTAAATAACAACCTTGTACAAATTAAATGGTATTGGTATTGGTATTTTTCAATTAACGTCACACTGGAGCAACACAACGGGCTAACAAATTAAATGCTTTAGATTTATTGGGTAGGTAGTTATTTAGCGTCGCTGGAGCAACGCAGCTGACTGTTGACGACTTTTCGGGATCAATCCCGAAGGGATAGATCCAAGGAAAACGCCTCCAATTTTAAACTGCGGTTAGATGACGAGGTTAATACCTGAGCTGGCACCCCAAACTTCCACACCACGCCAACGTGACGACATTTGAGGCCCCGACAGATTTAAGGTGCACCAGCCCCCTTTGTACACGACGGTGTTTTGGTTGGATTCGAACTCGCACCCCTCCGTTGCTAGTCCGTTTCTCTTCGAACAGGGCCACCGCGGCCCTGAAATCTGTAGCAAGTTTACTGGAAAATATCAAACTCTAAAATTATAGGCAATAATTCACTCAACTACAGTAGGTTGTTTGGTTGTTTTCGGATTTTATGGTCATATTCGGAAGGGCCATATTTGGACAAACACAAGACAAACACAATGAGGGAGGAAGACAAAGCAAAAGGAGAAGGGTCGGTGAAGGTAAAAATAAGGAGAAAATGTCACTCGGGATTGTGTGAAGCCTGTACAATAATTCAACTACAATGGAAGTGTCGGTGAATGTAAAAATGATGAGGAAAAAAGATCATTCGGGTAACTCGGGGTTGTGAAGCCCGTACAATAACTCACTCAAACTACAGTAGAAGGGAACGGAAAACCTACGTAGCATTTTTGCACAAAATAAAAGATTTGCCGGAAACAATCACGCACATTCCAATCTGTGGCAAGGTTACTGGAAAACATGATTCTAGTATTATATTTATTAATTTCACAATAAAATCGATCTCACCGGTGAAAGTAATTATTCCTTATACTTGAACGTTTGACATATATTAAGCTAGTAGTGGAAACCAACCTATGCGTTGAGAATTTTGTAATTTCAGGGACATTTCAAAAACAGTTTAAGTTCCCACACCAAATAACCGTAGCAAATACACTTAACCATACATCAAGAGTCGCTGATGTAGAAGAAATCCCGATTAAATGTGAGAAATATGTCGGCGTATGACGATTGATGTTCATCGAATTTAACCTTTAAAAACGCACAATACTGATTGCTTTCCCGTTTGTTGACCGAAAAGATGCGGCATCTTTTCATCCATTGGTTTAATTTATTCACTGAACACTTTTGAGTTTAATGGAAAATAAATTGAAGCCTTTGAAATTTGTCTAGTGAAGTGTATTAAAAATCAGCCGCTTCCGAAATGTTTTTTTGGATCAAGGTTAGAGCTTTGAATTAAAAATTACATTAATGCCAAAAACGATGAGGTACTTTTTATTGAAGGAAGTCGAGGTTGTTCAAATTGGCATGCCAGGAATTTTTGGAAAATTTCGTTTTTGGTAGTTTTGAGTTCTTTAAGCAATACTCGCAATTTATGAGCGAAAAGGGGTGAAATTGTGGGAAGGTATTTTAATTAACGTCACATTGGAACAACATAATAGGCTATTGATGATGGTCCGGGATCAATCCCAAAGGGAAAGATCGAGGACAGCACCAAACGGTGAAATGGAGTTATGCTTACAGGGGAAATAAGCCACAGTTGTATGTGCTCAGGAATTGTGAATCTTGGCTTAAGGGGTTTTTGGAGTAAACCATAAACTATGAAAGATAAAAATATTTAAACTAATATATTGAGTATTGCTGTTGAGGGGAGCTTCAGGAAGTTTGACCGTGTCAATTATAGTCACGTGACTGCTCTGAAAAATTGACTGGCTTGGTCGATTTGGCATCGCGCCGCCTCTCTTGGCGACGTGACATCTTATGACAGGTAGGTATTTCATTAACGTCACACAGGAGCAACACAACGGGCTATTGGTGACGGTCCGGGATCAATCCCGAAGTGAAACACCACGTAATTTTGAACCACGGTCTGATGACGAGCTGGCACCCCTCTCCAAACTTCCACACCATGCCAACATGAGGACATTTTTAACGTGCACCAGCCCCTTTGTACACTATGGTCTTTGGTTGGATTCGAACTCGCAAGCCTCCGGTTGCTAATCCGTTATCCTTCCAACCGGGTTACCTGGCCCTCTTATGACAGGGTAAATGTGTGAATGTGATTTCTAGAGTGAGAACGAAAATGGTGAAATCGCCAAAATACTACTATGTTGCATGGACCAATCAGATGATGAATGTTCGGTTCCACCCAGCAGCCCAAAATAGCCTTAACGGTCAAGTTGCTAGCAGTTTTTGTCGCATGATCCCGAGCACATAAAAAGGTTACCATTGTTCACTCTACTTTTGTATTTCCTCTATAAACACGAGCTACTGGGGACGGTCCAGGATCAATCCCGAAGGGAAAGTTCCGAGGGCAACACCTCGCCATTTTGAACCACGGTCACACGACGAGGTCAACACTTGAGGTGGCACATCACTCCATAGACATGAAATTTAAATAGATGGAACATTGCTATTCAGAGGAATTTCGAAAAATGTGATGAACATATCGACTAGTAGTCAGGTGACTGTTCTGTGAAAAATTGACTTGGTTGGCCGATTTGGTTTCTTATCATCTCGTTGGGTGATATAACATATGATAGGGGATAGGTGTGAGAATGTGCATTTCTATAGTGTGGCAACAAAAGGGGTGAAATCGCCAGTCTACTACTATCAGAAGATGAATCAATGGATGGGCGTCTTCTTCCGTCCCGTGGATCAATCAGATGATAAATGTTGGGTTCCACCTAGCAGACGAAGTAATCAAGGGTCACGTTACTACTAGTTTTGGTCACATGATCCAGATCACATAAAAAGGTTACCATTGTTCACTCTACTCTTATATTTCCTCTGTGAACACAACGGGCTATAGGCGACTGTCCGGGATCAATTCCGAAGAGAAAGGATACGAGGACAACACCTCCTCATTTTGAACCCATAGAGGAAATACAAAAGTAGAGTGGGCAAAGTTTACCTTTTTATGTGCTCAGTATCTGAGCAAAATTAGTAGTAACGTGACTCAGACTACTTTCGTCATCTGGGTGGAACCGAGCATTCAATCATCTGATTGGTCCACTGGACTGGTGAAGAGGTCCAGCTATTGATTCATTATCTGATTAGTCCTTGTAGACTGGCAATTTTATGAATCTGTGGCTATTCTTCAGAAATGAGCATTCAAACACTTAACCTGTCATAAGATCTTATATCGCCAAACGAGGGGATAAGATGCCAAATCGGCCAACCAAGGCAATATTTCACAGAGCAGTCACGTGACTACTAGTAGTGTTGGTCACACGTTTTGAAGCTCCTCTCAATAGCAATGCTCAGTCTACTTTCGGGGCCGAGGTAGCCCGGTTGGAAGAGAAACGCACTAGCAACCAGAGGGTTGCGAGTTCGAATCCAACCAAAGACCATCGTGTACAAAGGGGGTTGGTGCACGTTAAATCTGTCGTGACCTCAAATGTCCTCACGTTGGTATTGTGTGGAGGTTTGGAGAGTGGGGTGCCAGCTCAGGTGTGACTCGTCATCTCACCGTGGTTCAAAATTAAGTGGTGTTGCCTTCAGATCGCCTTCGGGTTTGATCCCGGACCTCCGCCAATAACCCTGTGTGTTGCTCCAGTGCGACGTTAATTAAAACACCTACCAACAGTCTACTTGCATCTCAAGTCAAAGTTCGAACCACGGTCAGATGGTGAGGTTGGCACCTGTCGAACCACTCTCCATCAATTACACCAGGACAGAATGCAAAATATGAGATTTTCCGAATTACGTCTCCGGCAACAAGTGGATTCAAGACCAAGGCAATTAGTCTCGTTGCATGGAGCTTGCTGCCATTCTGGGTGACTTGCAACATCCTCCTCCCAGAGGGAGGTTTCTACTTTCGACATGAGGAATACTTAAACGATTACGACACTAAACACATTCATACGTCGTAAACACCGATTTCGATGCACGAGGACGAATGGGGAAAAGAAACATCGTAGCATCTCACAGCTGGACTCTGAATGCGGCCATTAAAAGTAATGAAATGGGGCAGAATACCATAAAAGCACATCCGTAGATGTATCCTTACTACGATCTGCTTTTGGTTCATTCTTTTTGAACTTTGGGTGACGGTAGTTAACGACGGGTTAGTTGTTGGCAGTTTAATTTCCAATAATTAGACGGCCGCGGTAACCCGGTTGGTAGGGAGTTAATTGATTTAAGCGTTAGAGCAACGTAACGAGCTATGGCGACGGACCGGGATCAATTCCGAAAGGAAAGATCCGAGGATAGCGCCTCGTAATTTTGAACCAGGTCAGATGACGAGTTGCTCGGGAAACGTGAATTTTGGCTTAAGGGGGTTTGGGGCGTAAACATAAACTACCGAAAGAAAAAGTATTTAAACTAATATACCGAGTATTGCTATGGAGAGTAGCTTCATAAAGGGTGACCGACACGTCAACTTGTAGTCGCGGGACTGCTCCGAAAAATTGACTTGGTTGGGTTGGTTGGTTTTGGGGTTTTATGTCGCAAGGGCCATATTTGGCCACGACATACAACATCAAGTAATAGACAAACACACAACGAAAGTTTTACTGACACTGAAGAGAGAAATATATCCAGGGAGGAATGCACCTGACAGGAGTCGAACCTGACGGTTGGGAAAGATCCATGGACAGCGCTTTGTACCATGGTTAGATGATGAGGTCAACACCTGAGCTGGCACCCCACTCTCCAGATTTCCACACCACACCAATGTGAAGACATTTGAGACCAAGGAACATTTAACGTGTACCAGCCCCCGTGTACAAGACCGTCTTTGGTTGGACTCAGTTTCGAACTCGCACTCCTCCAGTTGCTAATCTGTTGCTCTTCCAACTGGGCTACCGAGCGTCCAGTACAGAAGACTAGCGATTTACTCCTATTTTGTTAAGGGACCGCGGTAGCCCGGTTGGAAGAGTAACGGATTAGGAACCGGAGGGCTGCTAGCTCGAATCCAACCAAAGACCGTCGTGTCCAAGGGGAGCTGGTACACGTTAAATCTGTCGTGGCCTCAAATGTCCTCACGTTGGCTTCGTGTGGAAGATTCGAGAGTGGGATGCCAGCTCAGGTGTTGTTCTCGTCATCTGACCATGGATCAAAATTACGTGTGTCCTCGGTTCTTCCCCCTCGTGAATTGATCCCAGACAGTCGCCAATATCCCACTGTATTGCTCTAGTGCGACGTTAATTGAATACCTGCCTACCTACCTCCAACCGGGCTACTGAGTGTCCAGGTAGGTAGGAATTTTAATTAACGTCGCACTGTAGCAACACAACGGGCTATTGGTGACAGTCCGGGATCAATCACTGAAAACCGCGTGTCCAGTATCGAAGACTAGCGATTAACTCCTGTTTTCGTTAATTCGCGTGATGTGGTAGTTTGGAGAGTGGTGTGACAGATCAGGTGTTGTTTTCGTCATCTGACCGTGATTCAAAATTACGAGGCGTTGTCCTTGGATCTTTCCCTTCAAGATTGATCCCGGACCATCACTAAGTTTGGAGAGTGGGGTGCCAGCTCAGGTTTTTCCTCGTCATCTGACCGTGGTTCAAAATTCGTGGTGTTGTCCCTGATCTTTCCCTTTGGGATTGTTCCCGGACAGTCGCCAATATCCCGCTGTGTTACTCCAGTGTGACGTTAATTAAAAATACAAATACCCGGAATGTCGTGTCTTGGCTCAGTGGGTATGTCCACCGCGCTAGCAACCTTCGAGTTGTAGGCAGCGCAGGTTCAATTCCTGTCAGGTGCATTCCTCCCTGGGTGTATTTCTCTTTTGTGTCAGTAAAACTTTCATTGTATATAGGTCTATTACTCGATATTATGTCTTGTGCCTGGCCCAGCATGGCCAAATATGACCCTTGCACCATAAAATTCCAAAACCAACAAACCCGGACCGTCGCTAATAGCCCGTTATGTTGCTCCAGTGCTACGTTAATTAACTACTTACCTATTTTCGTTAAAATGATTTTCAAATTGAATGAACAATCCCTAGTTTTCAGAACTGAATTTGGCAATTTATCATTCAGAATCGGATCATTCAGGAGTAATATAACCCTGCTCATACAGAAGCCATTTAATCGCCGGGCCGCGGTGGCCCGGTTGGAAGAGTAACGAACTAGCAACCGAAGGGTTGCGAGTTCGAATCCAGCCAAACACCGTCGTGTACAAAGGGGGCTGGTGCACGTTAAATCTGTCGTGGCCTCAAATGTCCTCACGTTGGCGTGGTGTGGAAGTTTGGAGAGTGGGGTGCCAGCTCAGGTGTTGCCTCGTCATCTGACCGTGGTTCAAAATTACGTGGTGTTGTCCTCGGATCTTTCCCTTTGGTATTTGGTATTTTGGTATTTTCAATTAACGTCACACTGGAGCAACACAACGGGCTATTGGTGACGGTCCGGGATCAATCCCAAAGGGAAAGATTCGAGGACAACACCACGTAATTTTGAATCACGGTCCCTTTTGTACACGACGGTCTTTGGTTGGATGTGAATTCGCAGCCCATAGGTTCATAACAGATTAGCACATGTTTTCATAATCGCCACTCATATATTTCATTTCAAAACAATGAGCGTGGCTCTTCGTGTGCCAACAGTTATTTTCGTAAATTCCGTCCGAAACTCGTAAAAATCGTGATTGTGTTATGCTCGTGGGACGAAAGTAGGCCATCCAATAAAGCGAAAGCGATTTGTTTGGCCAAGGCGACGTGATATTGATCAATCTGTCTTTGCACTTTTATCATTGCTGTGTATAAAAGTATGCAGTTAAAATAAAGTTCAATGATACCCATCTCCTAAACCTTTGACATCCTTTTCTTTGCTTTTTTTGCATACCCATTTGATATAAGGAAGTGGAAAGTTTAACAACTGTGTGGTATGTTGCGCTTCGCGTGCTGCGGTATGATCATCTGGTGGAATGTAAGCAATCGTTTTCGTGATTCAAGTTGGTTTCATGATTTTTAAGAGGACACTTAAAATGTCATAACATCGTTGTTTTTTTGAGAATTTAATCAGTTGAAAGAATTCAATCGGAAACATTTTCTTGAAAAACCCTTTTGGAAGATTTAGGGGGGGGGGGTATTTCAATTAACGTCACACTGGAGCAACACAATGGGCTATTGGTGACGGTCCGGGATCAATCCTAAAGGGAAAGATCCGAGGACCACACCATGTAATTTTGAACCACGGTCAGATGACGAAGGAAGATTTAGGAAAAATGTAGGAAACTGAAATTGGTTACATTAGAAACGACGTATAAACAAATACAATAATAGCTATCCAAATAAACAGTATTAGCTCCTTTTTTTACTGGGGTTCAGTGGGTGCGTTCACTGCGCTAGTAACCTTCGAGTTGTAGGCGGCGCAGGTTAGATTCCTGTCAGGTGCATTCTTCCCTGGGTGTATTTCTCTCTTCTGTGTCAGTAAAAACTTTCATACGTCTGTATGTCTATTACTTGATATTGTACGTCTTGTGTCTGGCGCAGCATGGCCAAATATGGCCCTTGCACCATAAAACCCCCGAACAACGAACCAACAACCTTTTTATTTGGAGGTAGGTAGGCATTTTAATTAACGTCACACTGGAGCAACACAACGGGGTATTGGTGACGGTCCGGGATCAATCCCAAAGGGATTGATATTTTACTTGGAGGAGAGATAAGGGTAAGAATAGTTTACCTGCGTAACATCGCGTCTGCGATCTTTCTTAACGGGTTTACGTTTGCGGAGATAATACCATCAAATTCACCACATTAACAGCAAAAATCACACAGCTTAATCTTATATTCTGTTCTGTAACGAATCGTATGTTAAACTGAAATTTAATAGATCTTGGTTTCAAGTCTGGGCTTGACTCCTTGTACATCTATTATACTGATTAGTGTCTCTGATTTCAATTGACATCAGTGAGGTATAGATAGTTATTAACCCTCCAAGAGGTTTCGACGAGATATCTCGTCCAAGATCTGGCCAGTTTTGCTAATAACGAGATGCCTCGTCGAGACAACCACCAGGGGTTAATGCACAACCTCAGGTTTATGGTCTCTTTCCTTACTAAGATATGCGGATACATATTTACTCATGCAACATTCACAGCGAGAAGCACACACAGCTTGGAAAAAAGTGCATACATCAATCTAATAATTTGTTGCTTTCTCTATGGTACATCCCTCTTAATATAAAAAACCGTAATATACACTATATGGACAAAAGTATTTCGACACTGCAGAAAATCAGGTTGTTTTTCCTGGTTAGGACTCGGCCTATTGCTTTATGTACCTGGTACCATGAACGCTGACGTGTACTTCGACGTTCTGGATAATTCGGCCTTGCCTACACTATGGCAATACTACGGCGATGATGGTTGTTTCTTCTACCAGGATCGAGCTCCATGTCATACTGCAAAACGTGTGCTGGACTGGTTTCCTGAAAATGAAGTGAATTTGCTTGACTGGCCTGCTCAGAGCCCCGATCTCAATCCGATCGACTACTTGTGGGACGAACTGGAGCGACGGGTAAGACAACTCCACGCACGCCCATCTTCACAACAATCTCTTCTCACAGCCTTGCAAGAGGCATGGCGAGCTATTCCTGCCCAGACTTATAGAGAACTTGTGAAAAGCATGCCTCGACGTGTTGCAGCTGTAATACAAGCAAAAGGAGGGCCTACCCGTTACTAAATAGAATAATAAAGCACTTTTTCTGAAAAACATGCAGTGTCCAAATACTTTTTCCATATAGTGTATAACAATCTGTCCTCCAAATTTTATGAATTATCCATAAGAAAGCCTCAAAATAAATACTCATTAATCAGATAACCAATACGAAACATTTCTAAACGCACCAACAAATATACTGCCCTGCAAGTTATGTTATGATCTTCCTGACCTCATCAGGCCATGCCATTATGTTGGGCCAACATTTTCTTCCTCCTTAGTTGAGCAATGCAAGTCTCACCTGTTTACACACAAATGCTCATAAGTATCCACGAATCAATCTCGAAGATTCTCACGATCTCAACCCACACATATATCAACCCACTTATATATAATGCAATGTTGATATAGGTGTGAAACAGGAAATCTTGTGGCACGAAAAAAATCGTACACAGACTGCTGCGACCCATAAAATTTAATGTTTCACGCACTGCATGCAGTGACGGACAAACTGCCGGGAAATCAGGAAATTCCAGAGGCCGGGAGGCTTTTATTAAAAAAACGGGAGAAATGCAGCATTTTCCAAGGAGAGTATATCCTATAAAGTACTTTTATATATTTTCCCGATGGGCACCATGCTTTGAACCGTATGTACCAATCAAATTAGCCTTTGTGTAGCAAAAACAGGATCGTACAAACCAATCTAATTTTTTACGTACAAAAGAGTATAAAAATTTATATAATTCCATGCACAGATTAATTTTAAATATTTCCCCGATTTCTTCCGTACTATGAACCGCGTGTCACGGTCAAACTAGCTAATTTTTTACACACAAGAGTTTTTTTACATCAAATAACTCATTTTATAAATTAGTATTCATTACTTCACTGATTCATATATATTATGTAATTATCTGTTCCCTGCCGTTGAGTCGATCTTAATATTTGCATAACTACGTACCCCCCTAACAGTGAGTGACACGAAAGTAAAAAAAAGTGAATTTCCCGAAGCAAGGTTTAAATATTTGCTTAATGCTATTCACTTTTCACTCTGTGAGGGAAAATCGAAACACCCCGAAGCGAAGTGTTCGATCGGAATGAAATTTAGCATGAGTGATGTACATGGAGAGAGAAATGATCGCAATATCAAATTTAGAGGAGACTCTACTAGTGTAGAATGATATCAGAAAGGCCATAACTTTAGCATTGTATATGAAGAGGTATAGAAATTATCACATTATCAAATCTAGAGAAGTCCATTATTGTAGAAAGACATACGAAAGGTCATAAATTTAGAATATGTGTGATGTATATGAAGAGATATAGAAATGATAATATCAAATCTAGAAGACTATTATCGTAGAAAGACATCAGAAACGTCATTAATTCAGCATTGCACGTGAAGATATATAGAAATGATTGCAGTATCAAATCTATACGTTGGTTTGTTTGTTTGGGGGTTTATGGCGCAAGGGCCATATTTGGCCATGCTGAGCCAGACACAATACAATATCTCAAATCTAGAGGGCTCTAAATTATTATAGAATGACATCAGAAAGGTCATAAATTTAGCACATGTGCTGTACATGAAGAGAAACGTATTGAAATCTTTGAAATGACGTGCACCACTTTCTATCCACTAATTAAAAAAATTATAACTTTGAAAAACCCAAAAAGTATGAGCGATTTTCAATGTAAACAAGCCAGACCAAAAGCGAAGATTTTACTACAGCTATCCAAATGCTCTTGCGTGATACATATCGAGGTTACCTAAAAATGTAGTTTATCGACTTTTGGGTTAACCTAATTGGCGCTGGCCAGTTAACTATCAAACATCAATTTGAAATGGAATTTTTACGGGCGAAATGTCGAAATCGTATTCGAAAAACAAGCCAAGTGACGTTACTATCGCCGAAACACTACTGCCACCTATACTTCGCTTAACAGGAAAGGCCTCTCATACAAGCACGTTATTCAGAAAATAATTTTGTGGGCGAGTCCTCTCTCCGTTTCATGCATATTTTACCCATTGATACTTTGATTAAACCATCTTCAAGATGCATTTTTGATTGTTCTTCATAATAAAAGGCTTTTTGCCCAAAATATTTCATAGAGGGCTCCTCCCCTGAATACCTCTATGAAAGTATAACATTGATTTCTAAATAAATACCGAATTATTTATTCCTCCATGTGGTTTCGGCGAAATATCTCGTCCAGAGATCTGACCAATTTTGCTAATGATGAGATATCTCGTCGTAAGATATTTATTGTCAATTTTTTATGGTGACTGATAATCTTTTTATGCCCTTCCGAATAATACATTTGTTTCAAATGTAGATTTGTTATAGTGTAGATGTTTCTTAGCAAATCCCCTACAAAATAGGCGCAGCATGACCAAATATGGCCCCTTGCGCCATAAAACCCACTAAACAGTAATCGATAATTTTCAAGGTAGTTAAATGACGTCACACTAGAGCAACACAACGGACTATAGGTGACTGTCCGGGATCAATCCTAAAGGGAAAGATCCAAGGACAACGCCTCGTCATTATGAAGAGAACAACACGTGAGCTGGCACTCCACTCTCCAAACTTCCACATCACATCAATGTGAGGACATTTGAGGCCACGACAGATTTAACGTGCACCAGCCCTCGTATATACGTTGGTCTTTGGCTGGACCGCGTTTCAAACTCGCAACCCTCCGATTGGTAATCCGATGCTCTACCAACTGGTCAATCAACTGATAATTTCTCATATTCAATGAAAGTTTAATTTTTTTGTTGCTTTAACCCTTGTTGCTACGAGATATCTCGTCAATCAAGATCTGGCCAATATTGCTAATGACGAGGTATCAAGGTATCGCCGATTCCTTTTATGACGAGATCAAGATCTGGCCAGTCTTCTAACGACGAGACTTCTCGTCCATCAAGATCTGGCCAGTCTTCTAACGACGAGACTTCTTGTCCATCAAGATCTGGCCAGTCTTCTAACGACGAGACTTCTCGTCCATCAAGATCCGGCCAGTCTTCTAACGACGAGACTTCTCGTCCATCAAGATCTGGCCAGTCTCTAACGACGAGACTTCTCGTCCATCAAGATCCGGCCAGTCTTCTAACGACGAGACTTCTCGTCCATCAAGATCTGGCCAGTCTCTAACGACGAGACTTCTCGTCCATCAAGATCTGGCCAGTCTCTAACGACGAGACTTCTCGTCCATCAAGATCCGGCCAGTCTTCTAACGACGAGACTTCTCGTCCATCAAGATCCGGCCAGTTTTCCTAGTGACAAGATGCCTCGTGGAGACGACCACCAGGAGGGTCAAAGCGACATACCGCAATCTTACCTCTTTTATACTTAGTTCATACCGATGAATAAGCATCTAACATTTTCTACTCTCTTTTATTTTTTAACTGTCCAGTGATGGCAAAAACCGACGCAGCTAACGGACTATTCATTTGTGATGCAAATTGCCGTACATAATGATCCCCCCTTCATCTGACTGTCTAATCATTCATTCATGCTAAATTCCATTCGCTCCAACAGCCAGACATGCGATGCCGCAGGCTTACTGCATTTCTCTTACACCGGCTATTTCAAAGAACATATTTTCAAACACTTATCAATCACCGTAACACACACCTCAAGCGAAAGTCGATCGGACCTCGGAAGTACTTGGACTCGTGGAAGAGTCGCCGTCTTGAAAAGACAAGACGAAAAACAAGCAGCGACCTTTTGTCTTATTTTTATTACTTTTCCCCTTGATCGAGTCGTTGGACATGGACACTTCCGGATATTCAGCAGAAGTCGGTACTTCGTTTCATTTTTCGAAATACCTCCAGTCGACAGATCTTGCGCAAGGTTTATCGCTTGGACCATTGAAAATTTCAATGGTTTGATCGAAATAGTAATCCTTTTCCGCATTCATAAAGCTCGAGATTCGGTATTCTGTGTGACTTGAAAAGAATGTATGTCTTAAAATGTTATTTGAATTTAAAAGGATAATTTTTTTCATGAAATAAAATTATTTGTATTATCTAACTTTTCCGCATAGACCTTTGTAATACCAAAATATTACACTGGTGCCTTTACGATGTATTTTTGCAGTCGGTTTGATAAATAATGATAAATAGCTCTGGTCATATGATTTAAGCATTAAATAATAATACTCTTTATTTTAGCAAGTACCTGCAGTGTTAAATAAGCGAGCTCGATTTGGTAGGTAGGTAGTTAATCCACGTCGCACTGGAGCAACACAACGGGTCATTGACGACAGTCCAGGTATGGTATGGTATTTTAATTAACGTCGCACTGAAGCAACACAAAGGGCTATTGGCGACGGTCCGGGATCAAACCCGACGGGAAAGATCCGAGGACAACACCACGTAATTTTGAACCACGGTCAGATGACGAGGTCGACCTGAGCTGGCATCCCACTCTCCAAGCTTCCACCACGTCAACGAGCTCGATTTGGAATGAGGTCCATTTGTGTGTAAGGCGGCTTTTTTTACTTCGTGTATTAGTTATATTGCGTTCGTCAGTGTAATTTATTCGCCAACTTTATTTGTATTTCTTATTTACAACTAGAAAATTAGAAAGGGAATTACTATTTTACTTCAAAATTTTCATCGGTAATTCATACCATCAGTATTATTATCCGATGATTCATATCATCAGTATCTATATCGCGCCTCGATAGATCTTTTTTACTTCTTCCACCGATGATCAGTACAGGAAATCTCAACCTGAAATGTGATTCCGATTGAGATCGAAGTCACTTGTTTGGAGCAGTTATCTTAGACTGAATTACTAAAAAGCTTTGGGTGAATGAGCAGGCATTTCCGTTTCCGAAGTTTTTATCACTGATTTTGCTTTTTAAGTTAAAGTTTTATTTTTAAATAAAAACGCGTAATATTATCGTATAAATCGTGTCCTTTTATTTCTGAACAGCGAATTTTTTTAACCCTCGCTATATCGCTTTCCTAGGTCTCATTTTTTTCAAGCGAGCTACGTCGAAAGGCTGCTGTAGTCCAGGGATGCACAGGCCGCTGCCCGCGGGCCTCATGCGGCCCTCCGTTGATTTGCTGGCGGTCCTCCTTCCTATATGTTATTTTAACTTTAACAAGTCACACCATAGGTAATTTAGGTAGAATCTACGTTGCTAGATAATGCATTAAAAGGCGCAAGCCTCTTTTGGTGTGTGAGCAAACTTTTTCAGTCATGTATTAAGATGTATGTATACACTAGAACATTTTTTTTTTAATTTTGACTTTAAAAATCCAGTTTTTTCACAATAGGTCATTGATTTGTGCTTAAACTCATTTTAGTGTGAAAAATTCTGATTAAGCTACTCATTAATTATGTAATTTAGATATAATTAGCTAATTAGCATGTTTTTTGAACAATGATATCAAATTCTAATGTGTTCAGAAAGACAATTCCCGTTGGAAATTATTCCTAATATTATTCTTCATGATTTGATCCTCCATCAAGTTGCCGGAGGGAATACGTTCTTTTTTTACAATTTTTTTTTACGAAGGGAGCCTAAAAATCAAGATTTTTTCAGGAATTTCAATATTTAAAAATCAACTAAAGATTCATTTCTTAACCAATAACTTCGACTGAGGGTCAAAACATCCACTGTATTATATAGATTATAATGACACAAAAGTGATTATAATAGATCAATTCATGGTTGAGTTATCACTGTTCGGAAGATCCTATTACAAAAACAGTTCTTCAGAAATCGAGTTTAAAGTTTTGGAAACGTGTTAGTCTGTGATGACGGTACCTAACCAAAACCCTTGTAACTTAATACTATTTCGAATATTTACAAGATCTTGTATCGTTTAAAAGCTAAGGGGTCGGCCAATATTTTGAATTAATAAAAAATAGATCGATATTCTGACCAATTTTCGTGATTTCTAGTGTATACATACACCTTAACAAAGCAACAATTTAGAAACGCTTGACTAAGGAAAATTTAGAATCAATTTTGCGCTTGACGACTACAAAAACCAAACCCAATATTAAAACAATTGTTAAATCAGTGTAAGGTAATGCATCAAATTAAATTCTTTATTTACTTTTTACTATATTTCTTTTGTAACAATGGGGTAGCCCGGTTGGAAGATTAACGGACTAGCAATCGGAGGGTTGCGAATTCGAATCCAACCAAAGACCGTCGTGCACAAAGGGGGCTGGTGCATGTTAAATCTGTCGTGGCCTCAAATGTCCTCACGTTAGCGTGGTGTGGAAATGTGGAGAGTGGGGTGCCAGCTCAGGTGTGACCTCGTCATTTGACCGCGGTTCAAAATTGGCGGTGCAGGTTTGATTCCTTCCTGGGTGCATTTCTCTCTTCTGTGTCATTAAAGCTTTCCGTGTGTGTGTATGTCCATTACTTGATTTCTTTGTCTTGTCCTTGGTGAATAAGTTTGCGCCAAAAAACCCAATCGTCAACATCCTATTAAAAGTATGGTTCAAAATTACGTGGTGTTGTCCTCGATCTTTCCCTTCGGGATTGATCCCGGATCGTCGCCAATAGCCCGTTGTGTTGCTCCAGTGCGACGTTAATTAAAATACCTACCTTTTCTAAGAATGTAAAATATAAATTATAAATATCAATAAACATAAATTAAGTAAATAATATGATTCGTAACTCTTTCATGGTTTAAGCCAGTTGTGTTGCTCCAGTGTAATGTTAATTAAAATACCTACCTACATACCCATACCTTTCATGGTTTTTTTGGGCGGCCCTCTCATAAGTCAGTGATTCCCCGCTGCCCTTGGTCTTAACCAGTCTGTGGAAGGTATTTAATTAACGTTGCACTGGAGCAACACAACAGGCTATTGGCGACGGTCCGGGATCAATCCCCAAGGATATAGATCCGAAGACAGCACCACCAACTTTGAACCACGGTCAGATGACGAGGTAACACCTGAGCTGGCACCCCAATCTCCAAACTTCCACACCACGCTAACGTGAGGACGTTTGAGGCCACGACGGATTTAACATGCACCAGCCCCCTTTGTACATGACTGTCTTTGGTTGGATTCGAACTCGCAACCTTCCGGTTACTCATCCAACCGGGCTACCATGGCCCTAACAAGTCTGGATTTCTACTGTAATCATTTGAAGAAATAATAGTGGTCGTTAACCCCTTTATTTTTTAAGCCCTCCTTAAATTATCATTCTGTGTCCAGCGAAATTGTGTATCATAAATTTCGTTTTTCGCAATTGTTCAAATTCAGCTTTGTTTTCACAATAGTTATTGTGTTACAACTGCTTACTGTACGAAAGTTTGTTTTGTGGGGAGACACATTGATTATTCTACTCGCAATCCACATTTGCTAGCTGTTAGAGGAAGTATTTATTCCCTTCTTTCCATTATGATGATTTTGCAGAGTTAAAATTGTTTCCAGTCTAGTAAACTACTTTCTACACCGTATTCAATTTTCTCCTCAATGCCCTCTGTCACATACACAAAACGAAAGACACTAGCGCTGCACTGAGAATTTAAGTTATTTATTTTATTTCAACATAAAAGTATTTCGTGCAATTTTTAAACATATCCCTCCTTATGTTGTTCCTTGATATATCACGCAATCAGCTATAAAGCGCTTTTGAATTCTCCCGGATGAATTTCGGTTTGTGAACAGCAAAAGAATTCACTGTTTCTTTGAATTGAGGGTTCAAAAGTCACTTGTTTCACTTCAGTTATCCAACTTTGTGGTTTAGTCCATAAAAATCGCATAATTGAATGCATCATTTATGCCTTTTCCCATTAATTTTCTCTCAACCCTCGCTATATGGCTCTCCTCGGCATATTGCGCTTTCTCTTCTTCCTCACGAAGCCTTAATATATCGGGTAGTTATCGCATTACTTTACAAATTCTGTATTATATTAAATAAAAATTCGCATAAATTAATGTATAATTATCGTCTTTGTCGCAATAATTTGTTTCTCAGCCCCATTGCTATATTATTTTCCTCGATCCATCTCGCTTCTTGTCTTCCAAGAAGAGCGATATAGCGAAGATAAGGAGACATTTTAAAAACCAGAAACCGGCAATTTCGTGGGGTTGGGCTCCCCTATGGCTGCTTCACTGCAGATATATATAACATCCGGGATAATATGGACGATGATTTCAATCTCTTAAAAAGCGGATCTGAAAGCCAAGCTCAGCTTCATGCTCGAATACAACACAACTTTGGTCGTGACATAAATTCTCGTATGAAAGTCTATGGGTGACGCCAAAACGGTATCGAAAATAGAGTTCCCCAACTTTCACATGGCCATTCACTCTTCTCCCCTCATCCTCCCACAGCAATGCCATTAATGCACCCCGACCAGTAACTCCCCCACACATTCGTCTCCTTCCTCCATCAGCTACCCCACACAACCACGGGAGCATCGTAGCTTGAAATGCCCCATTCTCCCTCAATCTGTCCCTGCCGTCTTCCGCAGTTCCCCCAAAAGTGATGAGTTTCTGATTTTCAAAATGTATCTCACGAATAAAGTACTGTAAATGCGCAGTAACCCCTCCTATTCCTGCGCTTCGGTGTATCGCTCATTTTTACTTATTAATTTCAAGTTTGTGGGCCACAAACGAAATTTCAATCTGTTTCTTTAGGTAATGGTAATAAATTAACGTCGCGCTGGAGCAACACTTCGAGAGCTATTGGCGACGGTTGGGGATCGATCCCCAAGGAAAAGATCCAAGGACAACACCATATAATTTTGAACCATAGTCACATAACGAGGACAACACCACGTAATTTTGAACCACAGTCACATGACGAGGACAACACCACGTAATTTTGAACTATAGTCACATGACGAGAACACCACCACGTAATTTTGAACCACAGTCACATGACGAGGACAACACTATGTAGTTTTGAACCAGTCACATGACGAGAACACCACCACGTAATTTTGAACCACAGTCACATGACGAGGTCAGCACTTGAGCTGGCACCCCACTCTCCAAATTTCCATACCACGCCAACGTGAGGACTTTTGAGGCCACGACAGATTTACGTGCACCAACCCTCCCCCGTGTACACGACGGTCTTTGATTGGTTCGAGTTTCGAAATCGCAACCCTCAGGTTGCTAATCCATTACTCTTCAAACTGCGCTATCGTGGTCCCTGTTTCTTTAGGTAGGTATTAGGTGTTTTAATTAACTGTGGCACTGGAGCAACACAACGGTCTATCGGTGACGGTCAAGGATCAAACCCGAAGGGAAAGATCCTAGGACAACACCACGAAATTTTGAACCACGGTCAGATGACGAGGTCACACTTGAGCTGGTATCTCCCTCTCCAAACTTCCACACCACTCCAACGTGATCTGTTTCTTAGGCAAGCCACACATTGGTCCAACACCAGTCCTACGAACTTGCTCGTGGAACGCAGCAAGGTGAAAATCATCTGGCTTCGTGAGTGGTTGAGGAATTTCCTATTGCATCAAATGAGAATTGTCCTGGGCAATGATTTTTCACCAACCGCTAGCTTCCCAACCTTAAATCGCAGAAGCACGGAGCCATTTTTTATATAAAAAGTGTAATCATTTTCAATAATAATCAATGTTGTAATGTATGAAGATTTTTTGAGATACCGTTGTCTGTACGTCAGTGGCTTTAAAAATCTGCATTTGGTTTTCCGAATTTAGGATCATGTCCTATTACACAACTCCTCATATTTGTACTTTGTAATGTCGGCAAAGTATAAAATAGAAAAAGTTCAGAACAAAACAAAGATTTTAATGGAAAAGAAAAAGTCGTTACAATGGAAAGAAAAATATTTTTCATTTTCAGCCATACTGATTTTTATTGTACTTCTCTCTGCTCCAAAATGTACCAGACCATGTGAAATATTCCTCACCTACATAGCCAGTCCTGACTCAAAATGTACCGGACCGTATGGAACATTCCTCCACTACATAGCCAGTCTTGCCACCAAATGTACCGGACCGTATGGTACATTCCTCATCTACATAGCCAGTCTTGCCCCCAAAGCCTTGCTAGTATCTTTCGCTTGCTTATGCTCTCAGCTCTCTGGGGTGGTCTCAACTATCACTCAAAGAGTGAAGAGCCCAGGAATACGGGTTGTTATCTGTCTTGTATGCCATCTTTACGAAGCAAATACCATTATACAGCGGTGTTTCACGGTGAGTGACTTACTTCCCAAGGGATCCTTTACTTCCCGAGGGATGTAAACCAATCAGGAGAGCTCCAAAATTAAAGCCCTTTTATTTATCTATTTCGTTTGCGTATACTTGTGTTCAGTTTTACCCCGTGAAATGAACGGGGGTCTTTACTTTGTTAACAACAACTTTTTATGTAAATTAAGTTAACATTCATCCTTAAAAGCAATGATGGAAAATTGTCAGTTACTCGATAGATTTATTTCAATCTAAATCCTTCGATGTAGGATCATTAAGTGTGTTTTAAACATTATAAAGTACGTGTTTAGTTTTGGGTTTTATTTTGTTCTACTTTGTAAAGAAAGAATATTGAAAATTTAGATGTAGAGTGAGTTGAAAATATGCCAGGAGGCTAAGATGAGATTAACGAGTGATTTGAAAAAGTAAGAAAATTAAAAATTATCTGTTATGTATAAACTCGCTTTTACGACCTCCACACTTTAAAATGTGCATTTAATCTTTCAAAATATTAATTTATTTATCCATTCATACTATCAGATTACTCCAGTTACAGGACAGTGAAAAGGGAGCAAAGTACAGAACGCGCAACTGAGAAAAAACAGTACAATTGTACTACATAACGTACATCATAAAAGCACAAAACAAAATTATATAGAATAATACTGACATAAAAGAAAAGAGAAAAGTGATTTTTTCGCAGATCTTGTTTTTCTCTGATCAGACATCCGAAACTTTTGGGGCCGCGGTGGCCCGGTTGGAAGAGTAACGGACTAGCAACCGAAGGGTTGCGAGTTCGAATCCAGCCAAACACCGTCGTGTACAAAGGGGCTGGTGCACGTTAGATCTGTCGTGGCCTCAAATGTCCTCACGTTGGCATGGTGTGGAAGTTTGGAGAGTGGGGTACCAGCTCAGGTGTAACTTCGTCATCTGACCCTGGTTCAAAATTACGTGGTGTTAAAAAATTGCGTTACGTGGTCGGATCTTTACATTCGGGTTTGATCCCGGATCGTCGCCAATAGCCCGTGTGTTGCTCCAGTGCGACGTTAATTGAAATACATACATACGGAAACTTTTGAAAATCACATAAAACTGATTTTAGGAGGTTTGGATTCTCGCTCTTGGGTCAATTTTTGTTGCACAAGGACTAATTAGACCGGAACCTACAGGAGTTTGAAAAAGGAAACGCTTTAATTTTCTACGAGGGTAAATTAAAAACTAGTTAGCACTAGTACCATTAACTAGTGTGATAA
The DNA here is from genome assembly GCA_933210815.1 of Meta bourneti. Lineage (NCBI taxonomy): Eukaryota > Metazoa > Arthropoda > Arachnida > Araneae > Tetragnathidae > Meta > Meta bourneti. The sequence continues at coordinate 83,332,897 of OW119933.1, forward strand.
TGACATTAGTGCTCTTTCGCCTTTGCACGTGGGCTGAACAGAAAATACTTATGAAAGATACCGTAGTTAAACTCGAGTTTTTCTCTTGTGTTTTGTTTTGATTCTAACGAATTAGTCTTCGACTATTTGTTTTTAACCCTCTGAGTTAAGATGATATTAACGAGTGATTTGAAATGGATCCTTTCCCTTTGGGATTGATCACGGACCGTCACCAATAGTCCGTTGTGTTGCTCCACTGTAGCGTTAATTAAAATGCCTACCTCCTACCGGTTTCTAACCCGATCCTCTTCCAACTGGGCTACAGCAGCCTCGGAGGGTTAATGTTATTAATCCGATTCTCAAGGCTCTTTTAAATCTATTATGCATAGAAGTTATTTGAGCAAAGATTGAATTCTTACTAACCCGAGTTTAAAAATAATAACAGGTTTGAAAACAGCGAACAAAATCAGTAAAGTACTCATTTAGCATTGGGGCCCTTTGATAGAGACTGGGTGTCCTCAAAATAGTTTTCCATATCAGACGCCATACTGGAATCACAACAGATGTGCAGAAGTGTCTGGAGCTCTTAACGCTATCTGAATCGCAAGAAGCAATGCACCCTGATAGGGTCGCACATGATAATTTCTCATGAAAGGGAAGGATCCAAGTGTACGTTCCACCACCCACTTAGAACACTCCTCCTTAATAGTGGCTTAGTGGGTATGTCCACCGCGTTAGCAACCTGCGATTTGTACGATTCCTGTAACTTACCCTAGATGTATTTCTCTTCTGCATCGGTAAGACTGTTTGTATTTCCATTCCTTGACGCATCGGATTGGCAATCGGAGGGTTGCGAATTGTTAATTTGGTCGCGTTAATTTTGAGTTAAATTGGTCCTCAAATGTCCTCATGTTGGCTTTGTGTGGAGTGTGGAGAGTGGGTGCCAGCTCAGGTGCTGTTCTCGTCATCTGACCGTGGTTCAAATTGGCGAGGCATTGTGTCCTTGGAGTTTAAGGCGAGCAGAATTTAACCTTTTTGCAGGCAAGAAACTAACCAACAAATACATAGCCGACTCTAGGAACAAGGATCGGCAGCTGATGTTAAGAACATCTAACCATTGGCTGATGGGAATGTCATGACTCAGCACCCTTTGTTGGGCAGAGTCCATCTGCGGCTCGAAATCGCCGAAATCAGTTTATGAAACAGAATGACTCATAAATGTATTTCGGCCTGTATATTACTAAAAGTGACGAAATAAGAATCAGGTAAAAAGCATTTGGCATCCAATGTACAACAAAAATCTCATTAATTTGTACCGACAATGTGTCTGGCATGTTATGAGTTCATCTTTGTGAAATTAATGTTAGTTTTTAATTTTCTTGATAAAATTCTACAATAATAAATTTTCTATCGACACGTCAGCAACACCATGGATATTATTTGCAAATTTTTGGGCACGCGCACGTAAAAAGGTTCGTCGCCACTCGTCGCCACAGAAATAGGGCAATTCTGTCTCGATGACATACCTCGTTCTTAGCAAAATTGAGTAGATCTTGAACGAGATATCTCGTCAAAACACTCGAAGGGTTAAAAATAATGGTGTTCCTTAAGATTTGCAGGGCAGTGTTGCTGTAAAGCTATATATGTTACCGCTAAAGTACGGAAATCAGGTAATCTGCAGATTACCTAGATAATATGCAGATTACCTAGGCCGATCCGTTAAAGTGCGGCTTTCCTCAATTACCTAGGTAACCTGCAGATCACCTAGATAATCTGCACATTGCCTACTAGGCACTCGTTAAAGTGAAAATAAGATCTTTTCTTGAACAGCAACGTTTTGTACGTTTAAATTAATACTCAAACAACTCAGTATACTAGGTACTACTAATTGAAAAACGCGCTATACTTTTATCCCATAAAGTTATATATAGTTTCATATGATAATCAGCAGATATAAATAAAATATACTGACAATTGTTGAAACAATGTTATTTATTTATTTTTCGATATCTAAAGAATCAAGTTGATAGAATCAATCAATCAACAGAATAGTTGAAGCTAAGGAGAAAAGGAAGGGGGAGGGAAAAGAAATTAGAGAAACAAATTTTTGCACTTTAACAATTCGAAAGCCATTAATGTGCATATTACCTAAGTAAAATGAACTCTTATTTTGTAGATGATTCCGCACTTTAACGGAACAAATCAGCTAATCTGCAGATTACTTAGGTAATATGCACATTAACAGCTTTCGAGCTTTAACGGTAACATATACACTAGGCCTTAACCCATCCAGTCGATGAATTAACCCTGAGAGGGTTAATTCACCGACTTAACACTCCAAAGAAAACGCGCTTATTTTACACACCTTGTATTGGGTTGATGCAAAAGTTCGTCCCGTTTTGGGCGCTAGATGGCATTGCATCGCAAAAACTAAGTGTTATCTACTTCATACGTGTCAAGTTTTGATGTTTGAAAGAAGGAATTTCAGCAAGTATTTGGGAAAAAATTGTTATTTGGTTGCGTTTTTAAAATTTTGTCATTAAAAATGGCAGAAAATAAGAAGCATTTTCGACATATTATGCTCTTTTATATCCGAAAAGGCAAGAATGCTTCGCAGACGCGAAAGAAGATATGTGAGGGGTGCCGTTGACGATTTCACGTGCCGCAAGTGGTTCAGAAAGTTTCGTCACCTGGATCAGTTCTTTAGACAGAAACCTCAGAACTTCTATGATTATCACTTCTATGACGAGGCAGCACCTGTGAGCTGGCACCCCACTCGCCAAACTTCCACACCCCGCCAACGTGAGAACATTTAAGGCCACGACAGATTTAACATTCACCAGCCGTCCCGGACCGTCGTCAATGGCCCGTTGTGTTGCTCTAGTGCGACGTTATTATTACCATTACAATTACCAAAACTTCTATGAGCGCGGAATTATGCAGCTACCGGAGAGGAGATGGAGAAAGGTTATCGAACAGAACGGCACATACTATATTGATTAAATGTAATTTTTAGTAAATGAAACTCTTCTTCAATTTTTGTCAAAAAACCGGGACGAACTCTTGCATCAACCTTATATTTCAGATTTCTAAAGCGAAGTTCACTCAGGCAGCTGTCACACACGAACTGAAATTTCAGATAAATTTCACTGCACGCAACCGTCTCGGGGGAAATGTGTTAGTGGTGCACTGAAAGGTGGACGAGGTGATTGATGCAGCACGGTGTCAAGACTTTGTTTATTTGGTTGGAGTGCAGCACCCACCCTTCCTGTCGGCCCCCTTCGAGCGGAAGTTGGTGCCCACTCTCTCTTCTTTCAATACTGACATCAAACTTTTAAGTAGCTTCTGCTGGCATCCGCCGGAAATCGTCTGAAAATCGTCGCATTTGGTTTCCAGATGGTCCCAGGTAAGAAAAAAATCCAGAACAGGGTGGAAGATGGGAGGGTGTCTCCCCCTATTTTTTCCCATGTCTCTACCTCTCTTTATTCCCTTGGTGGCACGTGCTCTTGCCTAGGGGAGGCGCATGGGGAATTAGAGGCTGTTTCTCTAGAGCTTTTCTGAAAGCCTCCGCAATCCGATTTTTGGGAGGGAAGAATATACTTAGCTTGCATTTTCCGAGAACAGGTCCTCCTGGGATTTAATATTCTTCGTGAACACGCAAGCTTGGATTTTCGAGAGATGAATTTATGGATGAAAATGGCAAAGTTAAGTGCCTCCATTACGAAGAATTTCTATAGAATTCTGTTGAAATATTTATAGAATTCTATAGAAATATTTATAGAATTCTATAGAATTCTTAAAAATTTCTATAAAATTCTATGAATATTTCTATGAACATACTGTATTCTATGAATATAGAATTCCATAATATAGAATAATATAGAATTCCATATATCCATAGAATTTCTATGAATATACTATATTCTATGAATATATAATTCCATAAATATTTTTATAGATTCTATAAAAATTTCTATAGAATTTTATAAAAATTTCTCTTGGCGTTTATTTTGTTTTTTCTGTTTGCTTCCTGTTTTCTTGTGTGTATGTCTATTGCTTGACGTTGTCTGTCTTGTTTGGTGCAGCTTGGCCGAATATGGTTATTGCGCCATAAGAACCCAACCATGTTCAATCTTCTTTTCAGATGGTTGGTTGGGTTTTGTGGCGTTATTTTGATCAAGCAGCGTCAAAAGTAATTGGACATACGCATAAGAAATTGGACATACACATAAGAAATTGGACATACACACAAGAAAAGGTTTTACTGGCACAGAAGAGAGATACACCAAGAGAGGCATCGAACCTGTGCCATCGGCAAACGGAAAATGAATGGGAATCCCAAAGGGAAAGATCCGAGAACAACATCTCGTAATTTTGAATCGCGGTCAGATGACGAGGACAACACCTGAACTGGCACCCCACACACCAAACTTCAACACCATGACAACGTGAGGACATTTGAGGCCACGACAGGTTTCACGTGCACCAGACCTCACGTACACGGCGGTCTTTGGTTGGATCGAGTTTCGGACTCGCAACCCTCTGGTTGCTAAGGAAAATGAATGGAAAATGCTCTTATATTTCAAAACATACTCAAAATACATGAGACAGTTTTATCGCTCTAATCTTATTCTGCAGATCTGTTTTCTTTGAATTCCCTCTTAAGTAATTTTAAGTATTTTTTTTCCGGATTCGAGAAATCTGTCCTCCATACTTTTTTATAGAATAAATCAGGGATGTACAGACTTGTTAATACCATGGGCCACATAGATTCACAGTGACTAATGGGTTAGTTTGTTGTTTTGGGGTTTTATGGCGCAAGGGCCATATTTGTCCATGCTGAGCCAGATAAAAGACATACAATATCAGTAATAGACATACACACGCATGACTGTTTTGACTGACACAGAAGAGAGAAATACACCCAGGGAGGAATGCATCCGACAGGAATCGAACTTGCACGCCTACAACTCGAAGGCTACTAGCGCAGTGGACATACCCACTGAGCCACGACGGCCCTCATTTACTAATGAGAGGGCCGCCAAAAAACCATGTGAAAGTATTTATCCGATATTATTTATATTTATTGATATCATTATTTATATTTATACTAATTATTCATATTTATTGGTATTTATTATTAATATTATTTACATTTTATATTGTTTCAAAAGATAAAGATAATAAAAAGCAAATGAAGAATTTAGTTTGATGTGTGACATTGCATTGATTTAACAATTGTTTTAATACTAGGTTCGATTTTTGTAGTAGCCAAACTCAAAATTGGTTCTAAATTTTGATTTGTCAAGGGGTTCTTATTTTTCGCTTTGTTAATATCAGGACTGAAAGAGTTAGTTCACAGATATGCGTTGACCCAAAGAGATTTGAGCATTTTAATGCGTTACCTCGCAATGAAGTCTTGTTAAAGTTAAAATAACGTATGGTGAGGCGGGCCGCAAGCAAAAGGGCCACATGAGGCACGCGGGCCGTGGTCTGTGCATCTCTTGAATAAAGGCTATTGCGTTGAAACTTTTCCGACGAATTCTCCCGTTCACCGAATCGATATTGTATGTCGTGTCCGTCTCAGCGTGGCCAAATATGGCACCGTGCGCCATAAAATCCCAAAATCAACCAACCAATCCATTGATCGAGTTGCAATCCCCGAGTCGATAACCATTTTTTGACTCACACGATTGCTAACAAGTAATCGGACGAAATAGCTAAGGGTTCAATTTGTATTATTCTCAAAAATAGCGTACATTTCTGTTGTATTTGTAGCGTGAAATCGCAAAACTGCATTAAGAAACGGTTTTTCATTAAAAAAATCCAACTCCCTTAAAAACAAACCCGGTTTCTTTTCCGAAAAACATCAGAAAGTACAATCAGTACAAACCGAAAAATATCTCAATTACGATAAAAAACGCAAAAGCGTTTTTTGTCTCTCCATTGGGAAACAAGCCATTCTCGCGGAGGATATTCGAGTACTGCTCTCGAATTGAAGGGAAAAGCGTTACGATTGAGAGAAGCTCTGATAATTTATTCGAGCGATTCCTAAATCTGTTGTTGGAACGGGAAAAAAATCTCAAAGAACCGCCGTTCACATTTTGAGAGGAAATTGTCCTTTGTTTTTGCGCTATAGTGACAAAAAATAAAAGCTTCTTAGATCGCGGAAAAAATCTTATTGCATTTTACTTTTTTATTATTGGGTTTTTGGAATGAGATTTCGATTCCATGACCGAAGCTTAGTGGCGTAGCACCCATTTGAAGCCGGGCATCCGCTATAATAACTTTTTTAACTAGGTGGAAAATAAAATAAAAATCGATAAAAACTGAAGCACAAAAAACGACGTTTTTTTAACGTTAATTCTAGCTGATTGAAACTAGTTTTTATTTTAATTTGCTTGATTTTCACTAAAAATCCAACCAGGAAATGAGTATGTTCCGTCCTTTCAGTTTCAAATGGTTTTTCACTATTATCCAGGGTATCAATCTGGAGGGGGCTACATTTTTATTGTAAGCTCTTTATTTGGGGGAGAATATAAAATTTAAAAACTTCTGTGAAGTAGTTTAAGAGTGTGTTACTCAGTGACTACTTTTAGACTGTGTTACTCAGTGACTAGTTTTAGACTGTTACTCAGTGACTAGTTTTAGAGTATGTCACCTACAGACTACTTTCAAAGAGTGTTACTCAGTGGCAAGTTTTAGAGTGTGTTACTTAGTGCCAAATTTTAGAGTATGTCACCTATGGACTAGTTTTAGAGTGTGTTACTCTTCGACTAGTTTTAGAGTGTGTTACTCAGTGACTAGTTTTAGAGTACGTCACCTACAGACTACTTTCAAAGAGTGTTACTCAGTGGCAAATTTTAGAGTACGTCACCCAGTGACTACCTTTAAAGTGTGTTACTCAGTGGCAAGTTTTAGAGTACGTCACCTATAGACTCCTTGTGTGTAAAATGTGTTGCTCCTAGGCAAGTTTTAGAGTATATCCCCTAGGGTCGACTTTTAGAATGTATTACTCAGTGACTAGTCTTAGTGTATGTCACCTAGAGACTACTTATAGAGTGTGTTACTCAGTGACTAGTCTTAGAGTATGTCATCTAGAAACTACTTTTAGAGTGTTTTACTCAGTGGCAAGTTTTTGAGTACGTCTAGAGACTACTTTTAGAGTGTTTTACTCAGTGGCAAGTTTTTGAGTACGTCTAGAGACTACTTTTAGAGTGTTTTACTCAGTGGCAAGTTTTTGAGTACGTCTAGAGACTACTTTTAGAGTGTTTTACTCAGTGGCAAGTTTTTGAGTACGTCTAGAGACTACTTTTAGAGTGTTTTACTCAGTGGCAAGTTTTTGAGTACGTCTAGAGACTACTTTTAGAGTATGTTACCTAAAGACCTGTTTTAAAGTGTCCACTCCAAGATGAATAGAAGCTGTTTTGAAGAGGAAAGGTGGCAACTTTTTTTAAGGACAATATTAAAATTTTTCAATTATTTTATCCAACCCCAGTAAATAAAAAAATGGAGCACTTTTGTAAATGGGGTAAAAGCAGTGGATAAATATTTGTTGACCAGTTAAGGAAAAATATCAATACACCTTTACACGATTTTTAACCCTCCTGGTGGTTGTCTCGACGAGTTATCTCGGCATTTGCAACCGTGACTAGATCTTGATGAATGAGATATTCCGTCGTTAGAAAAAACTGACATGATCTTGATCTCGTTATCAAGAAGCGGCAATATTTTCATCATTCGGAATTCATTCGGCCTTCTTGGTGTCGAGGTATCTCGTCATTAGAAAATTGATCAGATATTGAAACCACTTGGAGGGTTAAAGAAGCAATCACTGAATTATGTAATGATGTTTTTTTGCTGTTTATACGGTCTGGGATGGGATTAGCCCCTGTAGCCCCTTCCGTAGGTGCGGCACTGCTATGATCGGTTAATGGTGTTTGTCATTTGTAATGGGTACCATCAACACAGACTCTTCTCCCCAACCTTAGGCTTCCTTCTGAAGCTAGCATCCAGTCGAGATAATATGGACAGGGGGGGGGGGCTCCTCATTTCCGCGTCTTTGTAAAAGACTGCTGTCCAGCTCTAAGACAGCGTTTGGATGCTTCTTACAGAGTTGCCAGGATTGGCAGCTTTTTGGCTCTTTTTTAACTTAGGGATAAAAATTATTCGCATTTAACATTTGGATCATTTATACATAGTTGTCAAGATTGGTTCAATTGCTCCTTTTACCCTCGGGGTTGGTTTCGGGTTCTATGGCGCAAGGGCCATATTTGGCCAAGCTGCGTCGAGCACAAGACAGACAACACAATGAGGGGGAGATAAAGCAAACAGCAGAAGGGTAGGTGAGGGTAAAAATGAAAGGGGGCACATCTTTAGGAGTGTACGGGCTTTCCAAACCCTATATACCCAAGCGATCTATTCTTTTCTCAAGGGGTTTACTTCCTCTGGTAAACATGGGATCGCCATCCCAGAATGCCCAAGCGATGCCAAGTGACCTTTCTTTACTTCTCTCCATCTTTTCTTTCATAAGTACTTGACGTTGTCTGTCTTGTGTTTGGCACAGCTTGACCAAATATGGCCCTTGCGTCAAAAAACCCTAAACCAACCAACAAATTGCGCCTTTTGCGTTCCTTTTTAACTTGGGGCAAAAAAAGGTTGGTGGAGAAAAAACTACGGCGAATCGAGTTGACTCATAAGGTCGTCTAAAGCCAAGCATTAGATTGTTTGGCTTTCGATCCAATCTCGTCGTCCCCAGTTAGCAACGTTACGCTACGCTACTGGTAAAGCCTAAGGTTTAAAAACTCATACGAAATCATACGTCAGGTCAGGTCAAGGGGAAAAAAATCAAATCTACGTTTGTTGAGAAGGGTTTATAAAAACTGTCTTATTATGAAACTAAAGTAGTTTATTGAGACCTGTCGAAATAACGTGAGGCAGTTAACGGCTTATACGCCAGCCCAGAAAACCTGAAGCTGACGTGAGATGGCAATGAGATGACACATTTTTACTTTAGTCCACAAATTATGTACAATAATAGTCTTTCTATGGTTAAAGAAATGGTATCTACGGTATTTGTACTTCTGGATTGGATGGATTGGATTTTATGGATCAAGGTCCAAAAATGAACAAGCTGTTCGTATTTCTGGAAGTTAGTTAAGATAAGCCGAGGAACGAACTGATAAGTAAACTGATCGAGAGCAAGTCCAATGACTTTTACCGGATCTCTCCCTTGGAGATTGATCCTGCATCGTTGCCAATAGCCCGTTGTATTGTTCCAGTATGATGTTAATTAATTACCAGCTACCAATGACTAAAAATGTCATAAAAATTATTGCAAATGCATAAAAAGGTAATTACAAAAAATTAAAATGCAAAAATTTGGAAATTCACAAATGTAATTATTACAATACAATAGACACATTTATCTCAAATTTAATTACAGGAATGTTTCCGAATTTCTAGGAATTGTGATCCTGCTGAATAATGCAGGTAGGTGGGTAGGAGGTATTTAACCTCGCACTGGAGCAACACAAAGGGCTATTGGCGACGGTCCTGGATCAAACCCAAAGGGAAAGATCCTAGGACAGCACCATGTAATTTTGAACCGCGGTCAGATGATTATGTCACCCCTGAGCCACTCTCCAAACTTCCACACCATGCAAATGTCAGGACATTTCATGCCACGACAGATTTAACGAGTACGGGCTTCACCAACCCGAGGTACCCTAGCGATCTATTCTTTTCTCAAGGGGTTTACATCCTCAGGTAAACATGGGGGTCGCCATCCCAGGATGCCAAAGCGATCTTTCTTTATTTCTCTCCGTTCCTTCTTTTACAATTACTTAACATTGTCTTATGTTTGGCACAGCGCGGCCAAATATGGCCCTTGCGCCAAAAAACCCCAAACCAACAAATTACACCTTTTGCGTTCCTTTTTTACTTGGGGCAAAAAAAAGGTTGGCGGGGAAGAAAGAAACAACGGCGAAGCGAGTTGACCCATAAGGTTGTCTAAAGCCAAGCATTAGATTGTTTGGCTTTCGATCCAATCTCGGTGTCCCCAGTTAGCAACGTTAAGCTACACTACTGCTAGAGCCTAAGGTTTAAAAACTCATACGAAATAAAGAAAAAAATCAAATCCGTTGTCGTTGAGAAGGGTTTATAAAAACTGTCTTATTATGAAACTAAAGTAGTTTGTTTTTTGACACCTGTCGAAATAATACGAGGCTGTTAACGGCTGATACGTCAGCCCAGAAAAACTGAAGATGCCGTGAGTTGGCAGAGACATGAAACATTTTGACTTTAGTCGACCAATTAGGTAAAATAATTGTTTTTCCACAGTTAAAGAAATGGTATCTACGGATTTCGTATTTCTGGATTAGATGGATTGGTTTTATGGCGCAAGCTCCAAAAACGAACAGGTTCGAGGTAGCCCGGTTGGTAGCCCAACCGGAAAGTTGCGAGTTCAAATCCAACCAAAGACCGTCGTCTACAAAGGAGGCTGGTGCATATTAAATCTGCCGGGGCCTCAAATGTCCTCACGTTCGCGTGGTGTGTAAATTTGGAGAGTGAGGTGCCAGCTCAGGTGTTGCCTCGTCATCAGACCGTAGTTCAAAATTACGTGTTGTCCTAGATCTTTCCCTTCGGGATTGATCTCGGACCGTCGCCAATAGCGCGTTGTTTTGCTCCTGTGGGATGTTAATTAAAATACCTACCTACTAAAATAGATCGAGGGCCGCGGTAGCCCATTTGGAAGAGCAACGGTTAGCAACAGGGGGGTTGCGAGTTCGAAACTAGGTCCAACCAAAGACCGTCGTGTACGCTGGGGCTTAAACATCATCGTGGCTCAGTGGGTATGCCCACTGCGCTAGCAACCTTCGAGTTGTAGGCGGCGCAGGTTCGATTCCTTTCAGGTGCATTCCTCCCTGGCTGTATTTCTTTTTTTGTGTCAGTAAACTTTCATTGTGAGTGTCTATCTACTACTTGATACTGTATGTCATGTCTACTACTTGATATTGTATGTCGTGTCTATTACTTGATATTGTATGTCGTCTCTATTGACATCGTATGTCATGTCTCTTGCGCAGCATGGCTAAATATGGCCTTGCGCCATAAAAAACCCTAAACCAACCAAGATTTTGAGACGAATGAGGGTAAGAACCACAAAAATTTTACAGAAAGAAACGTCATAAAGGCATGTCAAATTAAAGTGATAGAAACAGCCTGTAAATGTAAATTACAAGGACTTTTTTCAATGCAGGATCAAGACCTAAGTAAATTGAAGACTCCTCGTCTTTTATTATGCTCAGATTTGAAGACAAAAAATCATTTCTATATATTTTTTCCGAAATATAAATTAAATTATTGCGGTCTGCATTCCAGGTTTGCGAGAACTGTAAGAGAATGGTTGCAATCAACTTTCGTGTGAAATGTTTCTGCCTTGAGACAAGAGCATCTTGCCGTATAATTGCAATCCGCGAAGTTCCCGATGAAACCAGTTCCTCAACTTCTGGAAGCTCTAATAGTACAGTGCATCTAATTGCCTCAATGTTTCTGCGAGTATTGATTAAGACTAGGATGTGATATGAATTCACACACACAGAGATATGCTACTAATTTAGATTGTCATTGAATGCATTAGAGCAAACACTTTTTACGCGTATTGCAAAAGTAATTAGCTTAATAGGGTCGGTTTTGATTATTGTTAATGTCAAGCTGGGGTAATTGCACTTGCAAAATCGAAACGAATTAGCTACGATTTCATAAATGCATCCAAATCCACGATGAATAGGGCAAGGATTTTGATTATCAAAAAGTTGCTGAAAATATACCTTAAAAATGCAATTATAAACCCAAAGAACTATGCCTTTCAAAGGACAATTATGACCTAAAATTTTTTCTCTTTGTAAAACTTTTAATTTTAGAACAAACTCTTTTTCCATGGATTGCCAAAGGAATCGAAATCCATGATGAATAGGGCAAAGACTGTGATAACCTAAAAATCGCTGAAAGTATCCCTTAAAATGCAGATATAAACCAAAATAACTATGAAAAATGCTGTATAAACGAAAATAATGACCTAAAAATTTAATTTTTGTAAAATTTCAAATTCTTTCCATAAGCAAATTTTCAAAAGGAATGATTTTATGGTATGCCAACGTAGTTTTGAACACTAAATCTCCCTTTCTCTTTTAACCCCTTCCGGTAAAATGACGAGTCTAGCTCGTCATTGGTTTTTCATGCCACACCGCACAATGACGAGCCACACTCGTCATGCGACTAAAGTTACTATTGAATATGATCCAAATCAGTAATATAATTTTAATTAAATCGTACCGGAAGGGGTTAATGGGCCCATATTTTTCAAATATATATATATATATATATATATATATATATGTATATATATAAACTCTTCACCTTATTTACTCTTCAACTTTCTGTAAGGGAAAAGTTTTCCCTACAGGGATGAAAGAGTAAATTCATTCAAAACGTCCTTTATCCTGTAAATATCAAAAGTAAGGAAAATATTACTCCGATTACAATGAATGCTTTAAAATAATCGAAAAAACTGAAAAAAATGCCATTTTGCGCAAAAATCCCGAAATATTCCCTAACATAGGCACTTAAATCAATTTTTTTGAGGAACACATTTTTATTCATTCAAATGTTTCGGTTTTGCTAAAAAGATGCAAAATTGTATCAAAATCCTAGCGCTTAGAAGGATAAAGTATGATTTGGATGTAGAAAATTTTCATCATTATCTCATCTGAAAATATGCGGATATAAATTCAAACGGGCACAATTCCTAATACGCTGCAGTCCCTCGATTATTTAACATTTATTAAACTAGAACTTAAGGGTAAGCATTCATGCCATTGAATTGCTTACGGATTGGCGACTTTTCCTTTTTACAAATACCAATATTTTAAAATTTAAATTAGTAATCAAAACGATTTATAAAAAAGACGATTTGTAAGAAAACTTGATTAATAATTATCATTAAATTATAAGTTACTAAGTACAATATCTTTAAACGAAGCTTTAAAATAATCCTGAATTTAAAATGGAAGCGATCAGATATACGAATGGAATGTCTGAAAGTTTTTATACTTGCCAGTATCTTTCACATTTACGGTATTTTCCCGATTCATTATTTGTTTATCTCTGTATCTGAATTTTGAGAAAGTTTATGGTAATACATCCGGTATATGTAAACCCTCCAGAGAACTGAAAATTGTTTGTGTTTTACCTATTTATATATTTGAAAACTTTTAAATTATTGCTCTACCTTTTCATATATTTGAAACTAGTATTATACTTCTGAGTTCATTGAAACACCAACAAAGATTTAAATTATAGGAATGAAATTTATTTGAGCGATGACATGTAGTACGACGGAAGTTAGTAACTTATAATGATGGAAATAATAGAACTGAAGTCAGAAAGAACATGCTAAAATCAGTAATTTGTAAAATCAGTAAAATCATAATCAGTAGTTATAACTGCTTGTACATGCCGCAACATTGGACGATAAAGATTCTGGGTATCTATAAGGGGTATCTATCTGGGTCGGAATGGAGGTAGGATTTCTGGTTCCAAGACCTGATTGAAGCCTCTGATGTCTATGGTATAAGTTTAAAGGATGTAGTAATAACTGAAGCCCTCGCAGCAGTAATGGTAGAACAGTACTTTCAAATATCGCCTGATGTGCCAACATCTTCCATCGTTGTTCAAACGTTGTGGATGCCGCTATACGATTCGTCAACGCCATGCGTAGCAAGTGTCTTTCTGTCTTTCTTCCTTTCTGACGTAGCTATAGGTGGTCCTGATCCCTCATGACGATTCGTAGAATTTTCTGTATATTATCTTCAAGTACGCATAATTGTACTAGCGTCTTCCCCAACACATGTAGCAATACAACGATACTAGAAACCTCCTTCTCTCAACACAATAATTCTTTTAATCTAACAATTCTTCCTTGGTGTTGCATTTTCAATGAACAACAGTGTATCACACCTTTTCATATAGTTTAAACTGTTAGATATAACAGTTATATAACAGTTAGATTAATAGTCCATAAATATTACCTTTTATATATTTGAAATTATTATTTTTATATATTGAAAACTATTATTTTTATATACACTCATGTCCAAAATTATCTTTATATGCATAAAATCGCGGATTTCTCAGAAACTGAACTATAATTTTATGAATTTGTGTGAAATGATACATAACATCATAACACATAAATACAAAGGAAAAAATTTAAGAACACTGCATATGATATAAAAATGTAGCATGAAACAATAAAAATTGCAATAAATGTGGACAAGGAGAGTTCAGTAAAAAAAGAATAATTCAGAAAAAAATTAAGGTTTATGAATTTAATAGAGAATGTGATCTCCCCTGACGTGTATACACATATCACAACGTGTTTTAATGCTGGCAATAATGTTGTTAACCACAATTTGGGGAATTAAGTTCCACTCCTCCAGCAATGCGGTCTTCAGGGCATTTATATCTCTAGGAGGAGGATGTCTCCATGCAACTGCTTTTCCAAGGTAGTCCCATAAGTTCTCTATCGGGTTCAGATCAGGGGATTTTGCTGGCCACGGTATTCACTCAATGGCTTCACTTTCAAGGAATTCGTCAACGAGGTTTGCTCGATGTGGACGAACATTATCGTCCATAAATAAAAAGTCAGATCCATATGCACCTCTGAAAAGTCTTGCATAAGGTTCTAAGACCTCATCCCGATATCTCTGGCCGGTCATAGATCCGTTGTTGAAAACGTGTAGGGGCGTATGTTCATCGATCATTATTCCTCCCCATACATCACACCTGCACAACCGAAACGGTCACGCTCCATAATGTTCGAAGGAAGATTTCGCATTCCTGACTCCCTCCAGATGTAAACACGTTGAGAATCAGATGTTAAACTAAACCTCGACTTATCAGTATAGAGAACATGGGTCCATTGGTGTTCACTTCAGTTCTGATGTTCTTTGCAGCAATAAAAGCGATCCCTCTTTTGTTGTGAAGACAGTGAAACACATACCCTTGGCTTTCTGTTATAAAGACCTTTTTCATTAAGCCCTCTGTAAACAATTTGCCGTGATACAACAGTTCCAGTGGCTCTGAACTTAACTGCCGAGTAGACTTCCTGTTACGAAGGGCAGTTATTGCCAGATATCGATCTTGAGAAGCAGTTGTTATTCGTTTACGACCTTGTCCAGGCCTCCTTACAACAGTTCCAGAGTTCTGAAATTGTTTCCATAGCGTAGAGACTGTCTGTTTTCAAATATTCACACATCTCGCTGCTTCCATGATTGTCTGCCCTGATTCTAAACGGCCGATTATTCGCCACTTCACAGATTCTTCCAAATGATACTTCGGAGCCATAACAAACCGTTTTGAGTCCTTACACACTGAAATCAAACGCTGTATTGCAGAAATTCACTCAGATATTAACTTTGCGCAAAGCGCTTGATTCACCGTCAGATGACGTAACGCCTTGATTTGCATATCAGAAACCGTTTGATCACTTTTGATTGGATAATGCTGATTAGGCTTGTCTTTCACACATTCCCTGCAAAATGGAATACATCGATAGGACATTTCATGGAATATCATTATTTTTGGGTATGTAAAGATAAATTTGGACATGAGTGTATTTGAAAACTATTATTTTTGTATACACCTTCTCGGCTTTCGACCATCCGCACTTACGACCACAAAAAATAAATAAAAATAGTAAATAAAGATAACTAAATTGGTAGGGTTAAAAAGATACCATAGAGTACATATTATGTATTTTTCACATTATGTACAATAATTATACGTACATAGATTGAAGTTTTGCGCTTTATGTACAATTTTTATAACCCGTTTGAATCAAAATAGTATTGAAAAATATAAACCCGACTTACGATCAGTTCGACTTACGACCTGTCAGTCGGAACGGAACTCGGTCGTAAGTCGAGGAGACCTTGTATTTGAAACTTTTACTAATGCCCTTAATTAATATTCTTCCTTCAATGTCTATACGAAGGTAAAAGTCTAAAGAAAAATTGTCAGGTTTGAATTTACATTTCGGATTTTGCATTTTTTTAAATCCGCCTCGGTAGGTGATTTGTTACAATGGTTCTTATTGCACTTCATATCTTACTTCGTTTCGTGACTTTGCAGGCCACCAAAATAATATTTGGGTTGGCCAGTCGACTTACTTCCCTCCACTTTCCAGCCCTGAAAGTCAACATTTTTAATTTCTGGACCCATTTAATGATGTTTGCAACTTTAACATTTGTGAGATTTCTTTACGAAGATATGGTTATGTAATGTTATTATATAAGATATGTATATATAATAATGCAACTAAAGGAAATTGTAAAGAAGTAAGTGGTGTTGGTGGATCATCAGGGAGGACCCTGACACAAACAACACAAGATGGTAAAATTAATTAAAATTTCCTTTAGTTGAATTATTACTATCTTACTGACCATACTATGTCTTGCGGCTTCAGCGCACATATATGAAGAGTTCTGCTTGATTAATATTTATTCCTCGTTCTTATAGCTTTGTTTACTATTTTGCATTTTTTGGATTTTTATTAAGACTTATTAAAGTTTTTATCTTTGGTAGGTAGGTGTTTTAATCAACGTCGCACTGGAGCAACACAAGCGGCTATTGGTGACGGTCCGGGATCAAAACCAAAGGGAAAGATCCAAGGCAACACCACGTAATTTTGAACCATGGTCAGATGACGAGGTCACACCTGAGCTGGCACCCCACTCTCCAAACCTCCACACCACGCCAACGTGAGGACATTTAAGGTCACGACAGATTTAATGTGCACCAGCCCCCTTTGTACACGACGGTATTTGGTAGGGTTTGAAGTCCCAACCCTCTGGTTGCTTATCCGTTAATCTTCCTACTGGGCTACCGCTGTCCTTTTATCTTTGGATTATAATGTTATACATATCCGGAGTTTTCAAAATACTATCCATTCCCGCTGCAATCGAATTCTTTTATAATATTTGAGATTTATGAATATCGGAAACGGTTTGGCGCCAGTGGTTAACTTTTCCAGACGCAGTGCGCCAAGATGATTTTCCAGAGACGTCTCTCGCTTGGTCGGAGCGGTACTGTCCCTTTTGTACCAATAGTAGTATAGAAGAGATTCGTAATGGATGTTACAATATCATCAGTCTGTCTGTAAATAGTACCCTGCACCATATGTACGTAATAAATCATTTTATGGCAAGGTTGCGTTACTCTATGTTCGCCACAGTAGACATCTAGGATACCGCTCGGTCAAATCTGCTACAACATTACTATCCAAAAACAGCCTTTGCATAGGGTCATTTGAACCATTGTGTCTACAAAAATTTCTTTAAAATATTCCCCACTGACTGAAAGTCGTTTGTCATCGAGAATAGAATGGATGTTACTGGCCTGCGGGGACTTGGCAGAATCTGAGCAGATAACAGCCCAGGATGATTCTTTTCTGTGGTTACGAAAAATAAAACTGCTACGGTTGATTGAATAAGCCTGTTCCACTTTTAACAACACAAAGAATCCAGAAGGCCAGTTTGGACTTGAAACTTGGCTCTGGGCGGCATTGTTTAGTTTACATTAATGTCGAATCTGCCTCTAAACTGCACGTCCCATATCTGACATGCAAATTTTCAATGAGCATCTGACGCGCAGCTTAATTTATATTAGAAATCTTGACAACTTAACGATTCAGGCCCATGAAGCCGCAAAGAGTTAACTTGTGGTTATCTGTCGACGAAGAACTCGGATCATTTGAATGCTGCGTAAGTAGGTTTCTGACACATTTCCAGGTATTGTTTCAAGGCATTATGTTTATTACTCCGGCTCTGTCTTCTAACAATGGAATGCAAAAAAGAAGGAATCTAAGAACAATAAAGCACTTCCTAAGAAAGAATAACTAGGACCCTCTTCAGATTTCGCTGTTATATTTTCACCAGGTGTTATATTTTCATGTCAATCAATGTCAGCTCACGTCAATGCGTTATTTGAGTATAAATATATACAGGGAGTTAATAACAGTAATAACAGGGTAGTTATAATAGCACGTTCGAGCTTATCTCGCGATAACTTGGATGTACCAACAAGGCAACGAACTTTTTCGATGCAATATTGTAGGTAGTTAATTGACGTCACACTGGAGCAACACATTGGAGACGGTCCGGGATCAATACCGCAGAGAAAGATCCGAGGAGAACACCACGTAATTTTGAACCATGGTCAAATGACGAGGTCAACACCTGAGCTGCACCCCACGCTCCAAACTTCCACACCACGCCAGCGAGAGGACATTTGAGGCCACGACAAATTTAACGTGCACCATCCCCCGTGGGCACGACGGTCTTTGGCTGGACCTAGTTTCGAACTCGCAACCCACTGGCTACTAATTCATTTCTCTTCCAACTGTGCAAACCGCAGCCCTTCGATGCAATATGAAATGCTTTTTAATAACCAATGTCAGTTATCGTTAATGCATTATTTCAGCATACAGCATAACTATACCACTGTAGCTAATATTGATGTAGTAATAATAGTTATAACAGGGTAGTTATAATGGGACACGTTCGAGCTTATCTCGACGATAATTTGGATGCTCAAAAATGCCAACGAATTTCTTGGATGCAATATGAGATGCCTTTTTAATAACCAATGTCAGTTCGCGTTAATGCATTATTTCAGCATACAGCATAACTATACCAGGGTAATCAATATGGATGTAGTAATAATAGTTATAACAGGGTAGTTATAATGGGACACGTTCGAGCTTATCTCGACGATAATTTGGATGCTCAAAAATGCCAACGAATTTCTTCGATGCAATATGAGATGCCTTTTTTAATTTCACATGCATTCGGTATTGCAGTGAGAAATTGCAGAAATTATGATTAAAAATGATTATGAAGAATAGAATTCTAAAGAAATTAACAAAAGAAAGCTTGGCTGTTAGAAACGAAGGTGCAGAATGAATTATGTAGGAAAAAGTTTTAATTTGTAGGTTATAGTAGTTTTTTTCTCATTTTCTTGAAAGGCAATTTTTTCGTTTTTGCGTAGTTTTAAAAGTATTGATTGTATCGATGTAAAAGTTTTAAGTTATGATCCTAGGTTTATATGATTTATAATTTTCTGAATGAAATGAATTTGGACATTTGTCAGTTGATAAGGAGGTTTATGAATTATTAAAGCAATTACAAGTACTTTTATTGCGATAAAAAGAGGAATGTTATCTTTTCATAAATTTTTTATATAAATCGTTATTTGTTGTGGAAATTTAGTGAAAACTCTATAACATTTCATTCCTTTGTTCTAGAGGTATATAAGCGTAAAAGTATGCACAAAAGCTGTCAAAAGATGCATAAAAACGTCACATTTTCAGATTCATACAAATAATTAATTAGTTCTAGTGGTATATATGCGTAAAAGTATGCATAGAAACGTTACATTTTCAAATACATTTACTTGTTATAGCGGTAAATGTGTAAAAGTATGCATAATAAGGTCAAATTTTCAAATTCATATCCATAATTTTTTCGCTATTTAAAGAGGTCTTTTAACTGCCATTAGAGGAAATTGAATGCCTTCGGTATACTTTCTAAATTTCGAAGCAAGTAGATTTTGAGCGCATTTGATTACATATGATTTTGAACACGTTTTGTAAATATCACAAATCCCTTTTCTTAATTTTTCTGGCTTCCATCACATCCCTATTCGTTAAGGACCTTCTTAACTACAGCTTTTACGCTGATTCTCTAACGAAACAAGGCACTTCTTCATGATGGTTTCAACTCATCTTACAGGGCCACGGTAGCCCAGTTGGAAGGGCAACTGATTAGCAACCGGAGGGTTGCGAGTTCGAAACTCGGTCCAGCCAACGATCGTCGAGTACACGGGAGCTGGTGCACGTTAAATCTGTCGTGGACTGAAATGTCCTCACGTTGACGTGATGTGGAAGTTTGGAGAGTGGGGTGTCAGCTCAAGTGTTGTTCTCGTCATCCGACCAAGGTTCAAAATATCCTTGGATCTTTCCCTTCGGGGTTGATCCCGGACCGTCGCCAATAGCCAGGTGTGTTGCTGCAGTGCGACGTTAATTCTTCCAACTCAGCTTACAAATTTTGCATTATTAATCAAGCAAGACACTTATATGAAAAAGCAGCTTTAAAGATTACTTTCAGATGGAATGATTAAGTTTAGCTTAATTTAAATCTTTCAACTTTTATTTTTAATCTTTTAAAACGTTTCCAGTATTAGAAAAGTAGGAGCTTCCAAAATCCTTCGCAGTTATACCGAAGAAGTAATATTACCGACAACTGAACCCTTTTCCTTGGAAACCATTGCAAATAAAACCATTTTAATGAGATTTATGTAAATGAGAGATTTAAAACGTTCCCAGGAGGGTGTTAAATAAAATGAAGTCTCACAAATTACCGAAATGAGGGATATTAAGTTTTAAAATACATATCAATGTTAAATACTAAACTAAAAGTGATTAAATAATCTATACAAGAGAGAGATACATTAATCGGTCATCACAAAAGGAAGAATCTTGAGTTGAAATTTTAATCGTATCAAAGGATCGTGGTGATTTAAGCTACTAAATTTGAATCTAATTATTCGCATCGAAATGAAAGAAAATAGTTTATTTTATACGAAAAGTGAGAGAAAAATAGGCGAAACTTGAAATTTTAATGTTAATTATTTTATTATTTTATTAATTTTTAATTATTATTTTATTAATTTCTAATTATTAAACTATTATTTCTAATATATAATACTAATTTATAATATATTAGAAATTAATATATTATATTAATTATATATAATATTATTCTAATATTAATATATAATATTAGAAATTAATAAATAATTTCTAATATTAATTTCTAATTATAAACTAATATTTCTAATATTATTTTAACTATTTCTTTTCAATTTTAAAATTTAAATTTTTTCAACTAGGGTACTTTGCCCACTACTCAACTTTGAGCCTAAAAATCTTGGACTTCCTGGTTGGTCCTTACAAGAAATTTTTGAATTCGTCTTATCGAAGTTTGACTCACAGTCAAACCTCGATAAGACAAATTCCCGGGACCATAAAAAATTTCGTATTAACCGTAGTTCGTGCTATACAAATTCAGGAAAAGCATTATTTCATCAATAAAATAAAATATGAATGCATTTACATTACTTACTGTACAATTCTTGGTTCACAGATAAATGATATTCTTCATCACAGATTATACAGATGATTCTTGATTACACAAATAATTCTTAATTACACAGATAATTCTTGATTACACAGATATTTCCTGATTAGGCAATTTTTGTCTTGAAATAGCTCTGTTGTCGATTTCTGTTGTTTTTTCGTGACATTCTTTAAGAAAATCTTTGATGCCGTCAAAACTGTTTAATTGAGCAGATGAATTTTCGCTGCCTAACTAAAAGTGATGAACAATTTCTAATTCAGCAGTAGCTTCTTTTGAAGAAGGTACGCTTATTCCTTCGTCTTCTTCAGAATATCTTCATTTATTCTTTCTTCTTACTCTCTTCCACGAAAATCTTGTATAATTTGAGTCACAATGTTTCTGATAATACCATTGAAAGGAATTCGTTTGCCCTTAAGTTTCGAAAATATGTTCGTCGTAACAGGATATTAGTGTCAACCGAATTCTTCTTTAACGATTGAGTTAACGTTATTTGAATATACATTTTGACGGGGATTGGAACATTGAAACTTAGTTAATATTATCAGTTATTCATACCTAAGCGAGTTCGTTTTAATGAAGTTTGATTGTATAATTTGTGCATGAAATTCGGTGTACTGATTTTTATATATTTTTGGAGGGCCTGAACGTAGTTATCTTGAAAGGAAAACTTTTTAGAGAGATTTCAGTGTTGTGGCGTAAGAAAAATGTCAAAAATTTACGTTTTCTACATTATTCCTAATATCATGAGTGGAAAAGAATATTGCATATCTTTTAGTTCAGACTTATGTTTACAAGACTTGATGCAGAGTTTTAGTCAAATGTACTCATAAGTTTTTCAATTGCAATATTTTTCGTTAACGTCATTTTTTTTTAATCTAAATTTTCAACTTTTCCAATTTTTTTAATACCCTCCAGTTAAAAAATCAAAAACCTAGTGGGAAAAGTTACTTTTGAAATTGGGGTGACTGCCGTGTTCAGTTTTGGTATTTTGATTAAAAACATCAATCAAATAACTTTTTAGCTATATTAAATGTAAATTACAAAAAAGATAACAAAGAAATTAAAATTAACTCATATATTAAAACTCAAGAAGAGAGAAGGGAAAGTGAAAGAATTGACCAATCATCTTTAAAATGGTAAATACCTCTTCTTTCCTCAGGCTAGGAAGGTTTTGTGCACTATATCAGATGTAGGGATACTTGATTCATCTGCTCTATCTGGAAACCTGATCGATTTTTCTTTATCATTTGTTCTCAAGCACGAAATTTCTACATCATCTTCACAGATATTAATTACTTTTGCTCTATAATGCTTCACAGATTTCTTTCCGAAAAATCTTAGGATCACAAAATCTTCAATTTGAAATGTCTTTGGCGGTTCATTTTCAATTCCTGTAATGTTATCCTGTTCATCAAAGTTTTCTCAAAGGAGAACATCATTTTCAGGATCTTTATGTCAGGATGTCCGAGCTGGTAGAATCGTGCACTTGAAGAGTCAACTTCGTCACAGCTTCCTCCAGTTACTGCTTCCTCTTGATCTCGTCATCATAAGAAAATCGGCAATATCCTGATGACGAGATATCTCGTCATTAGAAGAAAGCTGATCAGATCAGAATCTTCAGGAACCAGATCTTGATCTCGTCATCCTGAGAAAATTGGCAATATCCTGATGACGAGATACCCCGTCATGCACAACTGGTCAGATCTTGATGGACGAGATATCTCGTCGGAACCACTTGGAGGGGTAATATACCTCGTCGCACCGATGTAATTCAAGACGACGAGTAGCGGGTTTAGCCGAAAAGGTAAACTTATTTAGGTAACACTGAACTGAAACAGACACCTAATGTTAACCGGATAACATAAAATATAATTCAAACTAAACCGTTAGCTGCTTTCGTTCCCAGTCAAATTACTGGACAAAACAATTGATTTTGCCTCACAAAAAAATGTTCGTTCGAGTTTTTTAAGTAAAAAAAGTAACAATTTTCATTGACAGAAATTACTTTATTGAAAATTGACCGTTTTTCCATGTGCCATCTTTCTTGCAACTTCAGAATCCCCTCTTTCCAAAACTTAGGGCAAATAACTGGTCCAAGTGCCTTTCGTAGTCTTCCAAGAAATTGTGTTTTTCCATTAGTAAACTCTCCGAGTGGTTTAGACGAGATATCTCGTTCATCAAGATCTGACCAATTCTGCTAATGACCAGATATCTCGTTGAGATATTGCCTATTTTTTTTATGATTGAAGAGACCCTCCTGTTTAAGATAGACCAGATCCAAACATGAACCTATTTGGGGGACAGTAAGAGAGGTCGAACCTCTAGGACTTGTCGCCCTTGGTGTTTTGTTGAAGTATAGTTACCTTATTGGTAATATTTCAATTTTAGCATTAGTAGGGGCTGATACATAAATTTATTCAGGGAGTGCAAGAGGCCCATAGGAGTTGACACCCGTGATATTATTGATATTTAACCCTCCATGTGGTTACGACCAGATATTTCGTCCATCACGATCTGACCAATTCTGCTAAGGACGAGATATCTCGTCATCAAGATAGCCGATTTTTATGATGACGAGATCGAGATCTGGTCAGTTTTTTCTAATGACGAGAGATACCGTGTCGAGACAACCACTAGGAGAGTTAAAATTTGTCCGTATCGGAACAAATGGTGCAATGTCTGATGAATACGGCAGATGAGTCAAAACTAGTCAGCCAAGGTGTAACAGTTTTTGTCCGGTCATCGAAGAAACACGTTGCCTTGCGTTATCGGGGTGCAAGATTACGCCTTTTCTGTGGACTAATTCCGAACACTTTTCGTCGAGTGCTGCATTCCATTGATCTAACTGGGAGCAAGTACTTGTCGGAATGATCAGTTGGTCTTGCGAAAGAGCTTGTAAATACTCCCTTCCAATCCCACCCTATAAAGATACACACCCTTTGAAGGCACATTCTGATAATTCCAGAATGTGCCTTTAAAACGATTTGAGAAGATTAGCTAAAACAGTGGAACTCAGTGTTTCCATTGGATCTAATCTGCTTTTCTTTTCATTTAAGTCCATCAAGTCTTGTAATTTTGGATACATTTTATATTCAACTATTTCTTTGATAAATCAACTTACTTTTGAAAACCCCGTGATGTACTTTTGTAGTGCATGAGGTTGGTTGGTTTTGGAGTTTTTAGGCGCAAGGGCCATATTTGGCCATGCTGCTCCAGACACAAGACATACAATAGAAAATAACAGGCATACACATACAATGAAAGTTTTACTGACAAAGATAGAAATACATCCAGGGAGGAACGTACCTGACAGGAATCGTACCTACACCACCTACAAGTGATGCACGGGTAGTTAGTTTGCTTTGTTCAATAAAAAAACCTATACATGTCAATGGATGAGGAGCCCCAGCAACTTAGCATCGTCAATCAGATCCCTCCGTAACCTTCAGCTGGAACGGATATACTTTTCTTCAAAAAAGAAAACGAACACTCTTCAACGTGAGAGGAAAAAGAAGGATGTACTTTTTCGAACTATTTTAACTTAATTTCGATTTCTTTAAATACCTGTGCATAGTTTTTTCCAAGATAATTAAATAATTTCGAATGCTGAGTAATTTTTCATTTAGTTCTGCCCCTTATTTCCTCTCCAGCAAGTCTATCAAGGCTTAAATACATTACATTACCTTTGTATGTAGAGCAGCCTTTGAAATGATTAACGGTGATTCATTTTTTATCACCCACGATCTCTTATTCATCGTCCTTAGCTTGTTCTTGAGAAGCTCAAGTCTCACGGGGTAATTGACTTGGTGTAATTTATTTACGCCAAGTGAGATTTCAAGCAATAACAAAAGGATTGAGCATAGCACACGTTTACAGGTTAGAATATTTACGCACCGTATACTTTGAGCAGTTGCGGACGGGCTCCGATGATCGGTAAGGGAAAATTCAGTTATCTAACGACAGGGAAGACTGACTTCCCAAAATTAAAATATACAGTTTTTAACAATTCACGTTAGAAATTTGGGGTACCGGTAGTGGGTTAGCAATCGGTAGGTAAGTAGGTATGTTAATTAACGTCACACTGAAGCAACACAACGGATTATTGGCGACGTCCGGGATCAAACCCGAAGGGAAAGAGGCGAGGACACCACGTAATTTTGAACCACGGTCAGATGACGAGGTCACACCTGAACTGGAACCCCACTCTCCGAACTTCCACGCCACGCCAACGTGAGGACATTTGAGGCCACGACAGATTTAACGTGCATAAGCCCCTTTGTACACGACGGTCTTTGGTTGGATTCGAGATCGCAAATCTTCGGTTGCTAATCTTACTCTTCCAACCGGGCTACCACGACTCCGGGATATTTTAAGTAAGAATATCACAATTTCTTACACATCCCCATCGTTCTTACTATACCTTTAAAATTTCTTACTTGAAATATGCGTGCAATCAAAATGAACAGTATTTGGAGAGATGTATAATTTAATTTTAGATAGGTACGAGGTTTCTCGAGCTCGCGTAGAATTTATTTGCAAATTTTCTTGCCACTCTAGAATCAATGAGGTTATAAATTTTTATCTCGCTCTTAGATCAGATTTTCCCTCTATATTGGTTTGTTTCTAAAGCTGATCACTCCCTTCTCCATCAGGGGCCCAGGGTAGCCGAGTTGGAAGCGCAACGGATTAGCAATCGGAGGATTCCGAGTTCGAAACTCGATCCAACCAATAGCACTCCACTCTCCACACTAAGTCAACGTGAGGACATTTGAGGCCACGAGTGATTCAACGTACACTAGCCCCCGTGTACACGACGATCTTCGGCTGGACCTAGTTTCGAACTCGCAACCCTCCGGTTGCTAATCCGTTGCTCTTACAACTGGGCTACCCTGGGCTCCTGATGGAGAAGGGAGTGATCGGCTTTAGAAACAAACCAATATAGAGGGAAAATCTGATCTAAGCGAGATAAAAATTTATAACCTCATTGATTCTAGAGTGGCAAGAATATTTGCAGAGAATATTCTACGTGGGCTCGCAAACTTCGTACCCTATCTAAACTTAAATTATACAACAACCCAACACTGTTCATTTTGCATTGCACGCACATTTGAAGTAAGAAATTTTAAAGAAACTGTAAGAACGATGGGGATGTGTAAGAAATTCTGATATTTTTACCTAAAATATCCGGTGTATGTAATTCGATCTGATAAAACACTTTGTAGTAAAAATGTCTGTAGAGACAAACCAAAATGTCCTTTCGGGCACACACAATAAATGAAGGTAAAAAGTTTTCTGAAATGTAGGTAAGTAATTAACGTCGCAATAGTGCAATCCAACGGGCTATTGGCGACGGTCCGGGTTGGTTTGAGGGTTTTATGGCGCAAGGGCCATATTTGGCCATACTGCGCCAGACACAAGACATACGACATCAAGTAATAGACACACACACAATGAGTTTTACTAACACAGGAGAGAAATACACCCAGGGAGGAATGCACCTGACAGGAATCGAACCTGCCCCGCCTACAACTATTACTTGATATTGTGTCTTGTGTCTGGCTCAGCATGGCCAAACGTGGCCCTTGCGCCATAAAACCCCCAACAAACCAACCTTTATACTAGGAATGCACAGATTTGGTAAGACCAAGGGCAGCGTAGACTATGACTTATGGGGGCCGCCAAAAAATATGAGTTAACTATCATATATAATTTATGTTTGTCGTACATTGTTACAAAGAAAGTTAACAAAAGTAAATAATGAATTTAAGGTGAATGTATACACTAGAAATCAAGAAAATCGATACTATTTTAATTTATTCAAAATATTTTCAAACTTAGCTTTCAAACGATACCCAAGATCTTGTATATATTCGAAAGTCTTCTAGTTACAAGGGTTTTGGTGAGGTACTGTCACCATATTCAAACATGTTTCCAAAATTTCAAACTCAATTTCCGAGGAACTGTGTTTTTACAATATGATTCTTTGTTCAAACAGTGATAAATCAACAATGAAATTATCTATTATAATTATTTTTGTGTCATAATTTATATAATACAATGGATGTTTTGATTTTCAGTCAAAGTTATTAGTTAAGAAATGAACTTTTAGTTGATCTTTAAATTTTGAAAATTCTGAAAATATCTTGACTTTTTAGACTTTCTCGGTGAAAAAATTGTCAAAAAAACCTATTCTAACTTGATGGAAGGCCAAAACAAAGAATAATATCAGGAATTATTTACAACAGGAATCGTCTTTCTGAACAAATTAGAATTTGAGATATCACTGTTTAAAAACATGTTAATTTTAGCTAATTATATCTATATTAGATAATTAATGATTAGCTTAATCTGAACTTTTCGCACGGAAATGCGTTTAAGCACAAACCAATAACCTATTGTAAAAAATTGGATTTTTAAAGTCAAAATTTATAAAAAAAATTCTAGTGTATACGTACACCTTAATTTGATGCGTTGTTGCATTGATTTAACAATTGTTTTAACATTGAGTTTGATTTTTGTAGTAGCCAAGTTCAAAATTGATTCTACATTTTCATTAGTCAAGCGGTTCATATTCTTCGTTTTATTATTCATGACTGAAAAGTTTCCTCTCAAATATATGCAGCACCTGGCACCACAGCTACTTTGTTGAGCACATATGCAATTTTTAAAAATTACACATTACGTAGCTTGTTAAAGTTAAGATAACGCATCGTGAGGCGGGCCGCCATCAAATCAACGGAAGGCCGCATATGGACCGCGGGGTGCGGTCTGTGCATCCCTGCTTTACACGAACTACAAAGTGTTTCCTTGTGAGGAATTTAAACTGCGTCTTACAATTTGTAGTTTTATCTGTTACTCTTTAAAAGCTAAGTGATGCCACGTGTCAGACACCCGTCACTCACATTCGGCCACGAAACGAATTTGTCCTGCGATAGTGAGGAAATTCACCAAATATAAAATAAAATTAGCTGACATATCTTGCAGTTGTCGTTATCTTCCGCGATTTAAATAGTCAGATTAGAATGTTGGGCTGAATTCCTTGACCTGAATTTTAGCAGCGCATACCTTACCTGTTGAAAACAAGTTGCCTGGCCCAAACGTGTAGCTTCGAGTTAATTGGCAAAGGGAAATTTTCTCTTTCAAGATTCTGATCTAGGTTAGAATCTAGCGAAACGGGTTGCTTCCATCTCCTTTTACTTATGGCAAATGTGCCAACCTTGTTTGGCTTGAAAACAACATTTTTCTAAGGGCACTTCTTTTTGCATTTCAAATTCAGGAAACGGAATTCCACAGTTTACACAAGAGGAAAACGTGCGAGTTTCTTTGGGATAGACCCCGTTCACCCTCTGTAGGGTATAATAGGTTGGTCTGCTCGCTGTTTCCTGATATCCTGGGGAGAAAATGGCAGTAAGAAGGAATGCAAAACTATTAAAAGCCTTTGCTTCGTGGGTGAAAGGTGCACTGTAAATCTGAGCAACACTGTAAGTGACTAGCGCATAAAAAAATCTCATGTCATGGAATAGGCAACAAGAAAGCAAGATGGAGAAACCGCCTGATGACAAAAGAAACCCCTCCTCTTAACTGAGATGAAAATTGATGCGAAGTAATGTGTTCCTTTCAGCACGGGAGTATTCAGAGAGAGGCCCGAAAAGTTCTTGATGTTCTTGATGCAACGAAAATAACTTAGCTTAAGGTATCTACGTTGAAAAGTTGGACTACGTTGAAGAGTTGGCCTACGTTGAAAAGTCGATTTTGAACTATAATTTCATATTTCATTTTATTCAATATTCTTAATTTTTAGACTTTTTTCTTTACAAAACTGTTTTATTTTGTCTGTACGGTGAATAGAATAGGTAGATAGGTAGTTAATTAACGTCTCACTGGAGCAACACAACGGGGTATAGGCGACTGGCTGGGTTCAATCCCGAAGGGAAAGATCGAGGACAACGCCACGTAATTTTTTTGCCAAGTAAAGTTTGCATTTACCATGCAGCGACAAAACTACCAAGAGAGCTGATACTTTGTATTTATCCTATAGCGATATAGCGACAAAACTACCGGGAGAAGTTGAAATTTTGCATTTATCACAGCGACAAAACTACCAATAGGCGAGAGCTGAAATTTTGCATAGTCGTATAGTTTATTTGAATTGTTTTCCATCAAAATATGACATGCTGCTCTTCAAATTTGTTTCGATTATCTTCGCATTTAATACTACATACAAAATATTTTTCAAAACAAACATTACCGAATTTATTTTGGTACTTTATGAGTAAAAAAAAATATCATAGCAATAGAAAGATTACTTCGGGAGATATGAATCGAAGTGAGGGTAACAGATTTAACATTTGAAGCTCCAAACTTTCCGTACATATAATCCAGAATACCCGATAATCATAATTACTCTCACCGCATAGTAATTAGAAGATAACATTTGAGGAACTAAATTCAGATTTAATAAGGTTCCGTAAAAACAGGAAATAAAAATGTGAACTTAAAATTTCTTCCACGTGCATTTTTGTCAATATTTATCAACAGCAACAACATGCGTCAGTTGGAAATAATAAAATAGAAATTTTGAAACGAATCGCAAATTGTAAAACCTGATAAGAATTTCGCATATTTAAATCCATACATGAACGTTATTCACACGGTAATGCGATTTTAATTACAGACGCCGACTAACCGATTTTATTAATCATTCTTCCATATCAATGAATGTCATTTGGAGTGTCGTTTCCTTTCTGGTGTATGATTTTACCTGAATATAGGACTTATATCTCAATATGTTCCGTAGATTAATTATGTTCTTAATGTAAAGAAAATCACACGCGCGCAGTCATTCAAGGAAGTTATTTCAAAATTTACATTAATAATCACTTTATTAAAATAACAAAAAATAAAAATGTACATATGTACGTTTCTCTCTCCTTTTAACTACTATAGCTCTCTCCCCTCAGTAGCTTTGTCGCTATGGTAAATGCAAAGTTTCAGCTCTCTTCCCTGTGATTTTGTCGCCATGTGATAAATGCAAAATTTTAGCTCTTGCCTAACGGTAGTTTTGTCGCTGTGATAAATGTAAAGTTTCAGCTCTCCTCACAGTAGTTTCGTCGCCTATATGATAAATGAAAAGTTTCATTTTCTTCCTGGTAATTTTGTCGCTATATGAAAAATGCAAAATTTCATCTCTCGTCTATCGGTAGTTTTGTCGCTGTGATAAATGCAAAGTTCCAGCTCCCCTCCCAGTAGTTTCGTCGCTATATGATAAATGCAAAATTTTAGCTCTCTTCCAGGTAATTTTGTTGCTATATGATAAATGCAAAAATTCAGCTCTTTTCCCGGTAATTTTGTCGCTTTATGATAAATGCAAAGTTTCAGCTCTCTTCCCGGTGATTCTGTCGCCATGCGAAAAATGCAAAATTTCAGCTCTCCTCCCAGTAGTTTCGTCGCTATATGATAAATGAAAAGTTTCATTCTCTTCCTGGTAATTTTGTCGCTATAACTAATGTAAGTTTTATTTAATATCTGAGATCTTAAAACATTCATGGAAAAGAGTAGCAGTTGAATTAATATATTACTGGAGCAACACAACGGGCTGTTGACGACGATCCGGGGTCCATCCCGAAGGGAGAGATACGAGGAAAACACCTCGTAATTTTGAACCACGGTCATATGACGAGGACAACACCTCTCCTGGCACCCCATTCTCCAAACTTCCATACCACGATAACGTGAGGACATTTGAGGCCTCGACAGATTTATCATGCGTCAGCCCCCACTTTCACGACGGTCTTTGGTTCGAACTCGCAACCCTCCGGTTGAAAATCCGTTGCTCTTCCAGTTGGGTTATCACGGCCCCCATCAAAATGACGGAATTTCTTGTTTTAAATTACAGAAACTCTTAAGGTCCTTTTTGTCGGAATTGATGTTGACTTTTGTGGAGATAAAAGAACCATGTATGTCAATTGAATTGTTTATCAACCACTACAATTCCGAAGTTTTATACCTAAATACACCAAAATATGTCAATGTGAAGGGATTAACTATTTCATAGTTCGCCGCAAAGTGGTAATGCGATAACAGTTCAGGTTGTGTTGGTGAAAGAATGAGGACAGAATATAGAGGTGAAGGAGATGCGATCTCCACCCAGTCCCAAGGACTACAGACAAAAGATTGGACAGATCACCGAATACAGGGTCTCCTCGACTTGCGACCGAGTTCCGTTCCGACTGACAGGTCGTAAGTCGGATTTATATTTTTCAATTCTATTTTCATACAAACGGGTTATAAAAATTATACATAAAACACAAAAATGTACGTATAATTATTGTACATAATGTGAAAAATACATAATATGTAATCTATTGTATCTTTTTACCCTACCAATGTAGTTATCTTTCTTTATCTACTATTTTTATTTATTTTTGTGGTCGTAAGTGCGGATGGTCGTATGGTCGCATAGGTCGTAAGTCGACAGAAGGTGTACTTCTAACCAAATTTCCCATAAACGCGAAGGGCCGCGGTAGCCCGGTTGGGAGAGTAACTGATTAGCAATCGGAGGATTGGGAGTGTCAAACTCGGTCCAGCCAAAGATCGTCGTGTATACTGAGGCTGGTGTATACTGAGGCTGAGTACGTTTAATCGGTCGTGGCCTCAAATGTCCTCACGTTGGTGTGGTATGGAAGTTTGGAGAATGGGGTGCCAGCTCAGGTGTTGACCTCTTCATCTGACCGTGGTTCAAAATGACGAGGCTTTGTCCTTGGATCTTTCCTTTGGGATTGATCCCGGACCTTCACCAATAACTCGTTGTGTTGCTCCGGTGCGACTTAATCAAATACCTACCTACCCTTTTAATTTGGCATAATGTTCGAACGTAGTTTAAGCGTGTCTCATGCATTTGAAATTAATGCCCAACCTCGACGAAATGGCGATGAATCAAATTAGTTCTTAACTAGAAGGGGTTTTTTAGGGGTGTAGTTTATGTTTACACGGAAAAACACATATTTTCGAAGAAGAAAAAGACGCATATCAAGAATATGTAAGAATTTATAGTAAAATGAGTGACACATAATATGCACTATCCATTTTGTTTTCTATTTGGACCATTTATATTTCCAGTACGAAAACATAAACATCTCTGATAAATTTATTGTTTTAAGAATGTTTAATATACTTTTTGTAAGGAGGTGAATGCGAAGGGCTCTAGTGTTTTGTAACCTCCTTCGTAACGTGGCATACTAATGGAATGTAATTTCAGCATGTCTCATTTTAGAAATTCATGCCCAACCTCGACGAAATGGCGATGAATCCAATTAGTTCTTAACCATAAGTTTTTTTGGGGAGGGGGGTGTAGTTTATGTTTACACCGAAAAACTCTATCCTATTCTCAAAGAAAAGGGAATATCAAGAATATGTTAGAATTTAGAACAAAATGAGTGACAAATGAAATGTAATATTTTTTTTAAACCTTTTGTATTTCCAGTAGGAAAACCAAAAACATCTCTGATAAATTTAAGAATATATAAAATACTTTTTTGTAGGTAGGTTTTTTAATCAACGTCTCACTGGAGCAACACAATGGGCTTTTGGCGACGGTCCGGGACCAATCCCCAAGGGAAAGATCCAAGGACAACGCCTCAATTTTGAATCACGGTCAGGTGACGAGAACAACACCTGACTACAGCGGCCCACTTTTATGTAAAGGTGAACACAAAATACAAGCGGCGCTAGTGTTTCGATAACCACCTTTGTAACTTGGCAAACTATTGGTATGTAATTTCTGCAAGTCCCATTTTAGAAATTAATGCCCAATCTCGACAAAACGGCGATGAATCAAAATAGTTTTTAACCGGAATTTTTTGGGGGAGGATAGTTTATATCTACTCGAGAAAACTCATATTTTCGAAAAAGAAACGAATATCACGAATATTGAAGAATATATAATAAAATGAGTGAAAATCAAATTAATAGCATTTTTTTTCTCTTTTCGTTGGCGTTGTGTGGAAGTTTGGAAAGTGAAGTTCCAACTGAGGTGTCCTCGTCATCTGACCGTGGTTCAAATTTACGTGATGTTGTCCTCGGTCTTTCCCTTTGAGTTTAATCCGGGACCGCCATCAACAGCCCGTTGTGTTGCTCCAGTGCAACTACATTTTCACACCATTTATATTTCCAGTAGAAAAATTGTACCGCATAACAGTTGTCCGCAGGCAGCTCCAGGCTTACTCATGGTAATCAGTTTTATGTGCTGGAACTCAAGGCATAGTTTAGAAATTCGGGCGTACCTGCGAATACTTTAGAGCTCCAGTTTCCGAGTTTCATGCTAAATTTGAGGCGAGGTGATAAAATAAAAGAACAATACATATTTTCCAAGTCGCAGCTTTCGAAATAGGAATATTTGAATCGTGCTTTCACTCACATTCGCTTAATTTTCCTGGGTGTTTTCTCTTGAGTTCAGACCTATCGACTAAGTGGGTCAGACACATCGGAAATGCATGTTTTGCTCGATACCTTCCACTTTGAACCTCACGTTCTGAATTTCTTTCGGGCAGCTCGGATATGATTGAGATGGAGAGTGGTATTTCCTCCCAATTTATCTCCGATAGGCGTAATTCAACTTTGAAGCGATTGGGTTGATGCAAAAGTTCGTCCCGTCTTTCGTTTCGGCATTGCATCGCAAAACCGAAGTTTTATCTACTCCACACGTAAAGTTGGTGTGGAAGTTTGGAGAGTGAGGTGCCAGCTCATTTGTCGCGTCGTCATCTCACCGTGGCTCAAAATTACGAGGTGTTGTCCTCGGATCATTTCCTTTGGGATCGATCACGGACCGTCACCAATGGCACATTGTGTTGCTCCAGTGTGACGTTAATTAAAATACCTACATGCATACATACAGTAAAGTTTTAACGTTGTTTGATAGAAGGTTGATCGATTTTGGGGGGTTATGGCGTAAGGGCCGTATTTGGCCATGCTGCGCCAGACACGAGACATACAATATCAAGGAATAAACACACACACGTATGAAAGTTTTAACTGACACAGAAGAGAGAAATACACCCAGGGAGGAATGCGCCACCTACAACTCGAAGGTTGCTAGCTCAGTGGGCATACCCGCTGAGCCACGACGGCTCCGTTTGAGGTAGGTAGGTATTTTAATTAACGTCACACTGGAGCAACACAAAGGGCTATTAGTGACGGTCCGGGATCAATCCCCAAGGGAAAGATCGATGACAGCACTACGTAATTTTGAACCACGGTCAGATTACGAGGCAACACCTGAGCTGGCACCCCACTCTCCAGACTTACACACCACGCCAAAGTGAGGATATTCGAGGCCACGACAAATTTAACGAGCACCACCCCCATTGTACACGACGGTGTTTGGAAACATCTTATGCTTTTTTGTTCCCGAAAAGGCCAGAATGCTTCACAGACGCAGAAGATGTGTGTTGTATATGGTGAGGGGTGCCGTTGACGATTCCCCGTGCCCTAAGTGGTTCAGAAAGTTTCGTCATCTGGATCAGTTCTTTAGCCAGAAACCTCAGAACTTCTATGGGCCTCGGTAGCCCGGTTGTAAGTGTAACGGATTAGCGTCCCCTGAGGGTTTCGAGTTCGAATCCAACCAAAAGACCGCCGTGTACAAAGGGGGCTAGTGCATGTTAAATCTGTCGTGGCCTTAAATGTCCTCACGTTGGCGTGGTGTGGAATTTTGGAGAGCGGAGTGCTAGCTGAGGGGTCAACCTCGTCATCTGACCGTGGTTCAAAATTACGTGGTGCTGTCCTCGAACCTTTCCACTCGGGATTGATCCCGGACTATCGTCAATGGCTCGTTGTATTGCTCTAGTGCTACGTTAATTAATTACCATTATTAGAACTTCTATGAGAGCGGGATTATGTAGTTAACGGAGAGATGCAGAAAGGTCATCGAACAGAACGGCACATACTATATTGGTTAAATGTAATTTTCAGTAAATAAAATTTTTCTTCAATTTTTGTAAAAAAAACGGGTCGAACTTTTGTATTAACCTAATACTTTTGTCTTCATTTTATGAGCTAGGTGATCCACGTGTTCTTGGCCCCCGTAGTAAAAGTGCTGTATAGCGGCAAACCAAACTAATAAACTCTCAATCTACAAAGACTAATAGACTCTTAATCTACAAAGACTAATAAACTCTCAATCTACGAAGACTAATAGACTCTCAATCTACAAAGATATGGCTACAGGAAAGAACTGGAATGTTTTATTGAGGAATAAAGCTCGTATTTTCCAGGTTCTTTGCCCAGAGCTGTAGGAGTCGCTTGCTTTCGACTTATACCAAAGACTAATAAACTCGCAGGTTCTAGCGCAGTGGGCAAACTCACTGAGCAAAGGTGACCACACAAAGCTCCGAATGAATTGAATGCTCTCAGAAAAACACGTGAAAATTTAAGCTATCGGTCTCATATCGATATTATTTCAATTCCTTGAGGCTCCCAATTATCGACTTCGCTTGAATGGTGCAACACGTACACAAGTGCTGTGAATCCCGACACAAAAAAAATTACTACATCCAACTTCAAACCAACCATTAAGCTATCCAACTGTATTTAAAGTAAACACTTCAAAAACAGTTCGTAACCCCCTGATCTGCAACCCAGAGATTGCGAGTATAAAAAGCACAAGAAAGCGAATCCCACATGTTGAAATGATTCCAATCACTAGACTGCATCGCTGATTCCTGTTAATGACGCGCCGCATCTACAACTGCCGCGGACCTTGCACAACAATCGTACCCGAAAGTTGCTGGTTAAACCAACAAAGAATGCAGATCCACTGTAGAACAAGATCAATTCTCGGGTCCGGCACTGAATCACGATACAGCCTCTGACCCCAAACTCAGTTAGGGCCTCACCCTGCTGCACTATCGGTCAATCAGCTGGGATTATCGGCGCAAACCTGAACGCGCTACATTTGGCGTGGTATCCCTCGTTTTCCGAATTAAAATGCTCCTTATTTTCACGGTCACGGGAGACGGGGTTGATAATAAATAACCGTATCGTATTACCATAGGCAATTTTTGAAGTTTTCCTATTCGGCGCACGAATCTGAAATTATCTTGTGGCAGGAATAAGGACTTCTGAAAGATGCTGCCTACATACAAAACAGCTAATTTTTAGCTCTTGTAAGTAGTGTGGTCATTTGTATGGACAACCTAGGGGAAAATCGAACCTCTCTCCTGATTCTCCCTCGTTCATGGTAGGTAGAGCGAATTCAAAGGTACCGTTCAATAGGGAACAACGTTTTCTAAAAATTCTTACGCGTAAATTTTATTTAGGGGCTGTCGTCACATTATATCGCCGTAACATCAAGAAGCTTTATATGCTCATCTATAAAGAATAATAAACTCTCAATCTGCTAAGAATAATAAATTTCGATCTGCAAAGACTAATTAACTCTCAATCTGCAAAGACTAATAAATTCTCAATCTACAAAGACTAATAAACTTTCAATCTACAAAGATATGGCTACAGGAAAGAACTGGAATGTATTATTGAGGAATAAAGCTCGTATTCCAGGTTCCTTGCCCAGAGCTGTAGGAGTCGCTTGCTTTCGACTTATAGCAAAGCTAATAAACTCAATCTACAAAGACTAATAACTCTCAATCTACAGAGACTAATCAACTCTCAATATACGAAGACTAATAGACTCTCAATCTACAAAGACTATTAAACTCTCAATCCACAAAGAGATCTCTACAGGAAAGAACTGGAATGTATTATCGAGGAATAAAGCTCGCATTTCAGGTTCCCTGCATAGAGCTGTAGGAGTCGCTTGCTTTCCACTTCTTACCGAACATGACTGCGGGCCGCGGTAGCCCGGTTGGAAGAGTAACGGACCAGCAACCAGAGGCTTTGCGAGTTCGAATCCAACCAAAGACCGTCGTGTAGAAAGGGGGCTGGTGCACGTTAAACCTGCCGTGGCCTCTAATGTCCTCACGTTGGCGTGGAAGTTTGGAGAGTGGGGTGCCAGCTCAGGTGTGACCTCGTCATCTGACCGTGGTTCAAAATTACGCGGTGTGGTCCTCGGATCATTCCCTTTGGGATTGATCCCGGACCGACACCGATAGCCCCTTGTGTTGCTCCAGAGCGACGTTAATTAAAATACCTACCTACCAACCGAACATGACTGCCCAGAAAGACACACCGTATTGGAATAGCGAGGTCAGCTATCTGTCCCCTTTGCGAACCGGACGAAATGACTAGAACACCTCAAGTAATGCCCTAATATTACTGACAATAGACTTACAAATACTAACGACAATGCTTTTAAGCCATATTTTTCACTTTAGAACTCTATTTGGCTGCTCCACGATTGATGGCCGATAATCTAGAGACAGGCGTAGCATGAAAAAAGCATATCGCAGAAACTTGAAATCCATTCCCTCTGCTTGTAGCAATATTTTAAAATCAGGTGTTCCATAAGGCACACCTTTACTCTATATGTGTATTTTCAGAACTCCCTTTCTTTCGTTTATACAGATAATTACCAATATTATCGGTATACAGTAGAGTCTCGCTTATCCAACATAAACGGGCCGCAGAACGTCGGATAAGCGTAAATGTCGGATAACAGGGAGGAATTAAGAAAAAGCCTAATAAACGTCAAACTACGTTATAATTTTACAAATTAAGCACCTAAACATAACTTTTTACGACAAATCAACAGAAAAAACCAATTCAATACGCGATAACGTTATATAGTAATTTATTTACAAATTAGCACCGAAACATCGTACTGTATTAAAACGTATTGAAGTTAACGTTAAAAATTGACTACAAATATATATAGAATTGCATAAAATGAACTTACAGTAACGGCATTGTCGGAAGTTAAATCCATAAAAAGTTCAGTCCTGTGATGATTTTAAAAAAAATTGGAATCCTAGTCTGCTTTCCCGATGATTGCCGTTTCTTCGCTGCCAAGTCTCGCCATCTTTGCAGCATCATTATGTCGATCCCCATAGCTTCTTGTTGCTCAACGTATTTCATGGCGGTTTCTAGAGCCTTAACTCCACCGTTATGCGAGATTCTGAGAGGCTCAACAGTTGATGCTTGATCATCAATTTCGTTGCCATCAATATCGACAAGAGGTTGTGCTCGCAAACAAGCGGCACACTTTTCTCGTCGCCGATTTATGCGGGGTTTTTTGGAGGCGTCGGATAAGACGGAATATCGGATGAGCGAAGGTCAGTTAAACGAGACTACTGTAGATGTAATACTTACCCGTCATATTTCTTAGTTGGGTTTTATGGCGCAAAGGCCCTATTTGGCTAAGCTGCGCCAAATACACGACAATGTCAAGTAATGGACATACACGTACAAGGAAAGTTTTACTGACACGGAAGAGAAGTACACAAAGGGAGGACTAGAACCACCTACAACCCTCAGGGATTCTGTATTTAAAGAGGAGCAAATCAGAAGTGCCCATAGGAGTAGGCACACGTGATTTTATTGTTGTTAACATAAGGCTATAAACTTTTTGAAAGCTAAAATATTTATATGAATATAAATATTTTATTCATATAAATGGATAAAATATTTATATTCATATAAATATTTTAGCTTTCAAAAAGTTTATAACTATATTTTATTATAACTATATAAGTTTATATATATATTTTTGGATATGACATCTATGAATGATCTAAAAGAGCCGTTTGGTTAAAATGAACCACCAAAAATTAAAAAATTGTTACGTAAAACTGGACACCCTTTTTTAACGCGATTTCTTTTTCTACTTGAGTCGTAGATGCTAATCCACGGTGGTGAAATGCCCTTCTGTTTCATATCTATTCACATGTCATCGACAAATTGCAACGAAGGACAATTAGCTGTAAGTGACACAATTTCACTTCGTTACCGAAAATCTATTTGATCCTATCAGTTCGATTGTCGGATTATTAGGGTGGTAAAATTGATTGTAGTCTTGAGTTAAAGCGTCCTCCAAGTAACAATATTTCCCATTTTTCCATTATGTTACGCTAAGGGTCGACCGTTGCCTAGTTTCTCTTGGGGCACTTCGCAGAGAATGAATTGCCATCGACCTTAATTGGTTATTGGGGTTAAAGTAATTCTCTTCGTTAGCTATCCTTTTCGAGTGGAAGCTTTCACTTCTTTAAATACCGTTATTTTGTGTTAGCCTCTTACACGATTTGAACAACTCGTTCGTTAAGCAATTAGAAATGCTTTAAAGTTAATGATTGGAAATGAAAATAACTTCTCAGTTATGAACATGACATAATTCTGCAGATGCTAGAGCATTATTACTTTCTATGCTTATTATCAAATTGAAATGGGGAGCATGTACCTAATACGGTCACGTACCTAGTCATCGTACGTAGTACGATTAGAAATGCTTTTCAGTTAGTATTTAGAAATGATAATAACTTCTCAGTTTTGAACATGACATAATTCTTCAGAGGCTATAGCACTATTATTTTCTGTGCTTTTTATCAAATTGAAATGGGGAATATGTACCTAGTACGGTCACGTTCCTAGTCATAGTACCTAGTACGATCACAAAAGTTTCCAGCCCACGTGTAAAGAGATAATAGAATCAAATATTTCATATTTCCCATATAATCTCTCTCATCACATATTTCAATAAATTTTTAGAACGCCTCATTAACGCTTCTAGATAACTCAAAAAATAATCTGAATTTTTGCCCTTAACACTCCTGGTGGTTGTCTCCACAAAGCATCTTGTCATTACTGAAACTGACCAGCGACATCTTAATAGACGCAATATCTCGTCCATCAAGATCTCGCTGTCTCTTGTCATTACTGAAACTGACCAGCGACATCTTAATAGACGCAATATCTCGTCCATCAAGATCTCGCTGTCTCTTGTCATTAAAAGAAAACTGACCAGATCTTGATCTTGTCATCATCAAAAACTCAGCAATGTCGCGATGACGAGATATCTCGTCATTAGCAAAATTGGTCAGATCTCGATGGACGAGATATCTCGTCCAAACCACTTGGAGGGTTGAAATGATCTAAAACTGCTCAAATGACCTGAACCGCCTTTACGTTGGCGTGGTGTGTGGAAGCTTGGACAGTGAAGTGCCAGCTCAGATGATGATCAATCCCGAAGGGAAAGATCCGAGGTTTGTTGGTTGGTTTTGGGGTTTCATGGCGCAAGGGCCATATTTGGCCATGCTGCGCCAGACACAAGATATACAATATCAAGTAACAGACACACACAATGAAAGTTTTACTGACCCAGAAAAGAGAAATACACCCAGGGAGGAATGCATCTGATAGGAATCGAACCTGGAAAGATCCGAGGACAACACCTCATCATTTTGAACTATGGTACAAAAGGGCTGGTGCACGTTAAATCTGTCGTGGCCTCAAATGTCCTCACGTTGGCGTGGTGTGGAAGTTTGGAGAGTGGGATGCCAGTTCAGGTGTTGTCTCGTCATCCGACCGTGGTTCAAAATTAAGTGGTGTTTGCCTCGGATTTTTACCTTTGAGATTGATCCCGGACAGTCACCAATAACCCGTTGTGTTGCTCCAGTGCGGCGTTAATTAAAATACCTACCCGAAAGAATAAAATTCTGCAATTATATGACCAATAGAAAGCGTCATTTTACAAAAATTCGGCAAATCCTACTAGTTTTGCTTATGACAGAAAAAAGGTTTGTTTTTATTGGTTGCTCAACCATCATTTAGGTTGGTTTGAGGGTTTTATGGCGCAAGAGCCATATTTGGCCATGCTGCGCCAGACACAAGACATACAACAGCAAGTAATAGACACACACAATGAAAGCTTTACCTGACACAAAAAAGAGAAATACACCCAGGGAGGAATGCACCTGACAGGAATCGATCCTGCGCCGCCTACAACTCCAAGGTTGCTAGAGCAGTGGACATACCCACTGAGCCACGACGGTCTCCAAAGGTCATTTAGATCCAAAAATCAAGGAACAGAAAAATACGATGTGCCATAAGCATAACACATTCTCCAGCTACCATAACATCAAAGGGATAATTTACTGGGTAAAATTAAGAGAATAGACGATTAAAGGAATAAAAAATGGCTTTGATTTGATGTATCATGGAAAAAATGGAAACCTGTACATAATGCGTCTAATGCATTTTGAACATTTATGTGGTAATGATGATTACACGAAAAAGATTCAATTATCCATAAACACGAAATATATATTCATACTGTAACACGTCTTTCCACTTCAGTTAACCACATTATTTCAACTGAATAATGTCCTATTTAATACTTTGGACTCCACCTTTTTTCAAATCGTAAATGAGTATCGTGATCTGTGATGTAGAAGCGGGCTGTGGAAGCCAGGACCCTTTCAAAAAAGTTATTTTTAAATTTTTTGGTTTGGATTTTTATAATTATCTACAAATAAAATATTATAAATTGTTTTGTATTCTTTAAAAATGGGTTATTTTATTCCGCAAAATCCTGTTATTTTATGAAGCAATTATATACCAGTTGAATGTATATACATTGATATTTACGGGCCGCGGTTGGAAGTGTAACGGATTAGCAACCGGAGGGTTGCGAGTTCGAATCCAACCCAAAGACCGTCGAGTACAAAGGGGGCTGGTGCATGTTAAATTTCGTGGCCTCAAATGTCCTCACGTTGTCGTGGTGTGGAAGTTTGGAGGGTGAGGGGCCAACTCAGGTGTGACCTCGTCATCTGACCGTGGTTCGAAATTACGTGGTGTTGTCCTTGATCTTTCCCTTCGGGATTGATTCCGGACCGTCACCAATAGTCCGCTGTTTTACTCCAGTGTGACGTTAATTAAATACCTACCATTAATATTTACCAGAGTAACCACAGAATGTGCTCAATATGCTTTCCTGTAGCAATCAAGCAAATTTTTAATTTATCACGGTGTTCATAACCTTGCGAATTCTGTACCTTGAACGGACTTTTGATAATTTGTAATTGTTTCTAAGATTCCAAGAACTTGTGTTTTATTAAGTGGCGAAGGTAGGTAGGTAGGTGAATTAACCGTCGCCAATGATACGACGGGTTATTGGCGACGGTCTGGGGTCCACCCCGAAGTGAAAGATCCGAGGACAACACCGCGTAATTTTGAACCACGGCCAGATGACGACGTAAATACCTGAGCTGTGGCATGCCACTCTCCAAACTTCTACACCCCACCAACGTGAGGACATTTGAGGCCACGAGAGATTGAACGTGCCTCACGAGAGATTGCCACGAGAGATTGAACGTTGGACCTAGTTTCGAACTCGCAACCCTCCGGTTGCTAATCCTTTACCCTTCCAAAAGGGCTACCGTGGCCCTAAGAACTTTTGGAATAAATCTATGAACAAACGAATTCTATGGATTCATTCCAGGCTTTTGAGGGTAGGGTATTTCAATTAACGTCACACTGGAGCAACACAATGGGCTATTGGTGACGGTCCGGGATCAATCCCAAAGGGAAAGATCCGAGGACAACACCACGTAATTTTGAACCACGGTCAGATGACGAGGCAACACCTGAGCTGGCACCCCACTCTCCAAACTTCCACACCACGCCAACGTGAGGACATTTGAGGCCACGACAGATTTAACGTGCACCAGCCCCCTTTGTACACGACGGTGTTTGGCTGGATTCGAACTCGCAACCCTTCGGTTGCTAGTTCGTTACTCTTCCAACCGGGCCACCGCGGCCCCCAGGCTTTTGAACAAAAATATTACAGATATAAATTTTGTATAAAATTCATGGTTAAGGTATTTTTGAAAAACTTTTGGTTTAAAGTCAAAAAGAGCAGAGGTTCGAACCACTAGAGCCCTGTCCCTCTACACGACAATGGTCTCTAACAGCTGTGTCAATTATAAATATATCTCACTTCAGAATTTCGTGAGGGAATTAAATCGGGAAATGCTCTAAAATTTCAACTCGATTCCCGCGTCTGTAACGAGTTCAAATTTCATTGCTTCCTGAATGAAATCAAACATACTTTCTTTTACTTTCGATTGGATAAAGTGAAACTTGCAGTTCAAATACTTCAAACGCTGTCAAATCTCTATTCAACGTCCCATTAATCAAACGCTGTTTGCCCTACTTATCTTTTTTTCATCAGAAACAGAATGAACAGCATACTCTGCATTTCAAAACATCCTTTCATTAAAAATATATTTATCTCAATCATAATTACTGCGTCTCTTATCACCTTATGAGGAATTAACCACACATTTCCCAAACGAAACATTTTGCATTTGTAAATACAATCCCCGCTCTGTCCAATCAAAGCAGATAAGGTTCTTCGAGGTCAATGTTCCTCAAAATACATAGCCGAAAGTTCCTGCTACTCTAAACTCACTTGTTTTGATTTATAACCTTCTTAAAAGTTAGAGCGCCGTATCCGAGAGCTGTTAAGTGTTTTAAACGTTAGCCCAACAGCAGCCAACTCTTTCTTTTGTATAGGAAAAAAGATACCTAATTTACTTACTTGAAGAGGCTCACCAAACCCAAGTGCTTCTCACTTGTCAGCTTTTTTTGTGCAATTTGTTTCTGCCAGGATGCGATGAACGAGAGCTCTGACCGATAAGTAAATACTATTCTTTTGTTTGTAGCCTTTTCATGACCACTCTACTCGGCGTTGTGTGTTGCTGGTCGAGGAGAGGAAAAATAATGAATCAGGAACAGTTCAGGTCT
This sequence comes from Meta bourneti, assembly GCA_933210815.1. Classification (NCBI taxonomy): domain Eukaryota; kingdom Metazoa; phylum Arthropoda; class Arachnida; order Araneae; family Tetragnathidae; genus Meta; species Meta bourneti. Next base: position 83,376,825 of record OW119933.1, read on the forward strand.
CTTGGGAATAATTCCTTCACAAAGATAAAGAACTTCAAAGGTTACATTCACAGATTTCACAATACGATTTTAAAATTAAGTTTTTTTAGTATTCTTCTAAGGTATAATGTCGAGGCTCACACAAAAATACAAACTTTAGCGCACTGTAATTATGCTTATTTGCATTGATTGGTACAGGTGGTTATCAAAATAATGGAAACACCTGTGAATAAAAGTGACATTTAAGAATGAGCTTCGTAAGCATTAAAATATAATCCTAGCTACCAGTTTTTTTAATATAAAAGTACTATATATTATGGTAGTATGAAGTAGCTATAGTGAAGTTGTATACGTCGTGGATTTTTGTCAAAAGCGTAAAATGTCAGACCTCACAGACTTTCAAAGAGGCCAAATTGTAGGAGCCCGACTAGTTGGAGCAACTGTGACCGAAACATCCCAGCTTTTAGGCGTTTCTAGAGGTACGGTGTCTAAAGTCATGACAGAGTACACACAGCGCGGCAAGACAAGCTCGGCAAAGCAAAATAGTTTACGGAAGAAGCCGAGTGAAAGAGACCGACGGGTATTGAAGCGGATTGTAATGTCTAAAAAGAAAACAACTGCAGCCAAAGTGACCGCAGAGCTCAATCAGCATCTGGATTCTACAGTGTCAATAATTACAGTTAGGAGGCACCTTCATAAACAGAACATTTACGGCAGAATAGCAATTCCCAAGCCACTTGTCACAGATGTTAATGCCAAACGTCGTCTACAGTGGTGCCACAACCACAAAACCTGGTCGATTGATAAGTGGAAGACAGTTATATGGTTAGACGAATCATCTTTCACACTTTTCCCCACAACAGGACGGGTACACTTTTGGAGGACACCTGCACAAGCGTATGATCGTGATTGTCTCCTTCCAACTGTCAAGCATGGAGGTGGATCTGTCATGGTATGGGCAGCCATGTCGTGGTTTTCTGCTGGCCCAATCGTAACCCTGAAAGGAAGGATCACTGGGGAGAAGTATAGAGAAGTTTTAGCTGACCAGGTCCATCCTATGATGCAAACTTTGTTTCCTGCAGGAGATGGAATTTTCCAGTATGATAATGCTCCTATTCATGCAGCGGTACTGGTCCAATCATGGTTTGATGAACACGAGGATGAACTGAAACATCTACCTCGGCCAGCACAGTCCCCCGACCTCAATATAATTGAACCGTTATGGTCTATTTTAGAGCGTTCAATCCGGAATCGATATCCTCCACCGGCATCTCTCCTGGAACTTTTACAATATCTCCATGAAGAATGGTACAATATTCCTCTAAACACTATTCAGCACTTGTATGATTCGATTCCCAGGCGAATCCAAGCTGTATTACATGCCAAAGGCGGTCCTACGCGATATTAGTAAAGGATTCCTTATAAATCCAGTGTGTTTCCATTATTTTGATAACACCCTGTATATCCTAAGTACATTTGGTAACACCTTGGACGGTCTGATAAATTTTAAATAGCATTTGAAGAAATGTTTCAGTGATCGAAAGTAAGGAAGTATGAAAAATCTACGGTTTTCTCTCCAACACATCCTTATGCAATTTTTATGAGGTTTCTCCTTATTTAAGTGACCCACCGGAGTCAATACAAGGAATCGATTATCCCATACAAGAAGTATGACAGTATCGAGTATATAAATCGAAGATATGCCACGCTTTTATGATCAGGACTACTAAATATTTATAGTAGCCCAACTGGAGCTAGGGCAAGGAATCGATTCTCCCATACAAGAAGTATGTCAGTATCGAGTATTTAATCGAAGATCTGCTATGCTTCTAAAGGGGAGGCTACTCAATATTTCCTTGCATTGCTCCAATCTTTCAACTGGAGCCAATGCAAGTAGAATCTCCACAGAAGCATGCCGGTGTATCGAATACTAAATCGAAGATTTTCTTCCGTATATACGTATATTGTGACATACCAAACACCAAACTGCCTTTCCCATTGTCATTAATTGAAGGCGTATTTTCCACTCGAAGTTATTTAAGTATCATTAAACGTGACAGAAAGTGGAGTTCGCTCGCCTTACTGAATGCAAAAAACTGAAAGACGAGTCTTCACTTATAAAATCAACGTTCTAGTACTGATACAGATAAGAACGGAGGAGTATCAAAGAATTTCTTTTTCAGTTACTCACTCCTACTCAAAGATATCATTTTTGCCATGAGTGTTGGCTTGCTTTTTTATGAAAGGAGGTAAGTACGCGGATGATAAAATGCATTGTGGCTCTCTCAAAGCTCTTCCCGCTAAAAGCTTCCTTTTTCTAGAAGTCAAAGGGACTTCATTCATCTTTCAAAAGAAAAAGACAAGAAATAAACTAAATGACAAACATCATTAGCCTGGTAAAGAATTCACCGATTTATTACGAGAAAGTAGCTATTGAGAAATTGCCTGTTTCAGATGTACTTGAGATTCCACAATGTTTCTGATAACTAGCAATTCTTATATTTTTGACAACCAGCAAGGCGAAGCGTTTACAGATTTCGGTAAAGTTCTGCCGATGCGTTATTCTCTGCCGTACAGCATCTAAAATAACAGCCTTCTTCCCATTAGCAGTTAACAACTGTTATCGAAAATATTAACAGTTGTTAGTGCATGCTATCACCAAACGTTAAAAGCATAAACCAGTGGTTCTTAACCTTTTTAAAGACAGGCACCCCTTGACTAAAAATAAGTTCTCTCACCACCTTGAAAAATGTGTTTCTATTTATTTAGGAAATTACTTCTATTGCAAGATAATTTATTTATTGAAAACTAAACACATACATTTACCAAATACATACAAACAATATCTCAATTTTTAATGGTTACGTTGTTTGTTTATAATACTTTTAAAGCGAGGTTCCTTTTTTGAAAGAGCCACGCGTAAGTCATCACTTGCATTGAAGGGATTTCTGGCTTTTGTTTTTATGTGCAAAAGTGATGAAAATCCCATTTACACTGGTAGGTGGTGTCAAATGGTAAAAGAGTCTGCAATGCTGCTTTTGCCAGCTGTGTATAAGGTTCTAACTGTGTACACCAGAATTGTTCTAAGTCCAGTTTTTCAAATTCCATTTGAATACGTGCATTGGTTCGTATTTCAATAAGATCGTCTTTTATTAAATCGCTGTCGTCCATCGAAACTTCTCTCGCAACCCCAGGGGTGCACACACCCCAGGTTAAGAACCACTGGCATAAAATGTTAAAATGACTTACAACAAAATTAATGAATCAAATTAAGTAATAAATTCATAAAAATGAAAGATTGAAATTACTAAACACCTTTTATTTCTTAACTCTAAACTTGAACAGTTACTTACCATTAAAATTAAATGTTAACGTTAATTACTAACAGTTAATAATGACTAAGTTTTATCAGTGTTACTTTCTACTATTAAATTAGTGTTACCTAAAAACTTAAAATTGGAAATTAGCAGTTAACAATAACCATTATCCAAATTATCAACAACGGTTAACACTATTGTCTAAAATAAGTGTTTTGCCCATCTCTATATTCTAATATCACAAAATCGACTTGGCTTGGAACCCCTTGCAGCCTCAAACATCACTTTCAAAGGCACCCGACCCCTATGTAGGGTTGCCATACTTACAAGCTGAAAATGCTCCACTGGGCCAATTTTTTTTACAAATTCGGCTTGGTTTGTATAAAGCGTACAGTAGTAGCCTAGCCACTACTGTAAAATGCCTCTGACTAGGTCATTGAAAGTGTTGGCTTCTGATTGAAAATCAAGCCAACACTTTCGTGGCTCCAACGTGGCTTCTGATTTTCAATCAGTTTCCAACACTTTCACCGACGTAATTTTCAATCAGAAGCCAACAAAATACTAAAGATGTGGTCAGTTACAGTATCACCGTATTTCATTTTAATCAAATAAAAACTATAAATACATATTTTATTTGAATCCAATTAAAACTATAAACCTTTGTGTAAACCTATATATATATATATATATATATATATATATATATATATATATATATATATATATATATAAAAACAATCAAATTACAGAATATACAAAACATCAAAACGTAAAACAATAGAAATGCAGACCAGCAAAACGCCAAAAGATCAAAAAGTCAAAATATTAGAAATGCAGACCAGCAAAATGCCAAAAGATCAAAAAGCAGATAAGTAAAAAGCCAAAAAACCAAAAAAGTTGGGGGTAAAAAATAGTCAAGCAGAATCCAGAAAGCAGAAGGCAGAACTTTTTCAAAATTTTCTTAAATTTCTTGATTTTAAAATTTTTGGATTTCTCTTTGTTTTGGTTTGTAATTTTGAATTATATATATATATATATAAATATATATATATATATTAATTACAAATTATTTAATTTTAGTTGGTTATTTAAATTGATTGTATCGTAAGATACTTACTTTTTTTATAAAACATCTTATTTTATTGAACTAGGTAGGTAGATAGCTAATTAGCGTCCACTGGAGCAACACAGCGAGCTATTGGCGACGGTCCGGGTACAATCCCGAAGGGAAAGATCCAAGGACAACGCCTCGTCACTACCTGATGCACGGTCAGATGACGAGGTCACATCTGAGCTGGCACCCCGCTCTCCAAACTTCCACACCACGCCAACGTGAGGATATTTGAAGCCACGACTGTTTAAACGTGCATCAGCCCCCATTGTACACGACGGTCTTTGGTAGGATTCGAACCCGCAACCCTCCGGTTGATAATCCGTTACTCTTCCAACCGGGCAACCTCGGCCCCTCATCAATATAAAATACTGTATAAAATTATGAATGATATGAAACTGATTTAAGACACGTTGATCAGCAACAAGGTGTGTAATATAAAAGGTATGATTAATAGTACGTCGCGAATAGTAAAAAATATCAAATTAGATTTAAAAAGCCAATGTCATTTATAAAATGAAGAGATTTGAATGTGGATTTTCTCAAATCTATTCTGGTAGACAGATTCCTTTGAGAGCCGCGACAGATTTAAAACCATTGCTCTGTAGAGTAAATTACGGAACAACTCGACGAGTTTGACTCTTGGGCGACCTTGTACTACCTGGTGCACCAATGTCTTAAGAACCTCCAAAACAAGAAAACGGCATTGTGGCACATTCAGTGATCTGAAGATTACTGCAGTCTGTGACTGCACTGGTTCCAGTTTTCCGATTACCCTGCAACGAAAGGTCAAACTGGCATCTTTGTTCCATATTAGGTTCTTGAGTAACAATGGAAAGAGCTCTTTTCAAAGAAATCACAAAAGAATGAAATAAGACAGGGTACGAAAACTGTAATTACTAAACTACGAATTGTTGCTTATTTGGCGGCGTCAGTGATACGGAAAGTGTATAGATTAGTTAAGGTGTATGCATACACTAAAAGAATTTCTTTTTAATTTTGACTTTAAAAATCCAGTTTCTTTGCAATAGGTCTATGCTTAAACTCATTTCAGTGTGAAAAATCAGATTAAGCTAATCATTAATTTCCTAATTCAGATATAATTAACTAATTATCATGCTCTTTGAAGTGATATCATTCTAATTAGTTCAGAAAGACAATTCCTGTTGCATTATTCATATTATTCTTCACGTTTTGACCCTCAATCAAGTTGTTAAAGGAAACAGGGTTTTTAATAATTTTTTCATCAAGGAAGCATAAAAAATCAAGAATTTTTCAAGAATTTTAACATTTAAAATCCAACTAAAAATTCATTTCTAAACTAGTAACTGATTCAGGATCAAAACATCGACAGAATTATATGGATTATAAAGATAGTCCGGGATCAATCCCAAAGGGAAAGTCGATATTCTAGTCAATTTTCGTTATTTCTAATGTATACATACACCTTAAAGCCTCGTATCTTTCCCTTTCGGATTGATCCCAGACCGTCACCAATAGCCCGTTGTGTTGCTCAGTGTGACGTTAATTGAATACCTACCTACCTACCTACACCTTAAAGCTAATAACATTAATACATGCTGTACCATGGATTTTGATCTTTTGCGTTATGTTTTAACAATTAAATTGAGTGTTATAAAACTAGATTTTTGATAATACAGAGGCTGTTCGGACATTTTTTGAACGATTTTAATGGATTGAAGCTCAATTTTTTACATGAAATTTTTGTGTTTTAAATGTTCCATTTGATAGCCCTTATTGTTAACTACCTTTCTACACCTTAATTTCCATGATAATAATGACTTTTGTAGTATCGACAGTGGTATTTTGTTCCATTCTTGCTCCACAGTTTTCCAGTCCTTGAGTGGTTTTCGGTCGACGTTTCGATAGTGCCCTTTTTAAAAGTCCAAAAGCACAAAAGTCCATGGGTGAAACATCTGGAGATTTAGCAGGAATATCAGTAAAATTGACTTGATACCAGTTTCTTGTTCCATTTTTTCCAAGAATTTAATAGTCGATTTAGATGTGTGGCTGCTTGCTTTACTCTGATGCAGTTCTACTGATTGTTGGCACTGTAGGTAAAGATATGGTATTTCTTTTTTGAATATTGGGGATAAAATATGGTCTTGATAATATGTGAGAGTTGATTTTTACATTTCCCCCCTCTTTTTACTTTTAATTTTCCATTATATGCAAAACCGGCAACAATCATAAATCTCTTAGAGAAAGTTCTCACGTTCACTTTGCAATAGTCCTTTGACTTGGCGGATTCTCTTTTAAAATTAAAGATCTTACCTTACAAATATTCTCAGAATTTTTTTCTTTTTTGGATATTTTTTTGGAAGTATTTTTCCACTTTTACGTTTTTTTCCTTTCTCATTAATAATATTACTTATTGTACCTTTAGATATAGAAAAACATGACTTTTACAGCGTTTTTGAATAATTCTCTCCGGAAAGAGCGGAAACATAGCCTTCCATCCATTGCTTATTTAAAAGCGCCATTTTGAAAGTAAACAAAACTCTGAGTTAGCAGACGATAAGTTATACTTTAACTATTTAACTGCTGTGAAAATGAAATTCTTTCGTAGGCATACAATTTTTTTACAGCTCATCAAAATCGTTCAAAAAATGTCCGAACAGCCTCTGCATTTATTTAATAAAAAATTCTTATATTTAGTTGTAGTTTTACGCATTCATCCAGAAAATTATCCGATAGCCCAGTTCGAAGAGCAACTGGAGGATTGCGAGTTCGAAACTCGGTCATGCCAAAGACCGTCGTGTACACGGGGGCTGGTGTACGTTAAATCTGTCGTGACCTGAAATGTCCTCATGTTGTGGAAGCGTGATGTAGAAGTTTGGAGAGTGGGGTGCCAGCTCAGGTGTTAACCTCTCATCTGACCGTGGTTCAAAATTATGTGGCGTTATCCTCGAATTTCTCCCTTCTTGATTGAACCCGGATTGTCGCCAATAGCCCGTTGTGTTGCTCCAGTGTGACGTTAATTAAAATATCTACCTGCGTACCTGAAGAACTCAATTTGCAATTGCATATTTTTCGTATAAAAATAGTGTGAAAAGAAAATAGGAACATTCTCTTAAAATTTAGAACTTTTACCTGTCTATTCCCGTTTCCAATCATTTCACACAAAAAGATGTTTTCTATCTATGAGTAACCAAAGAAAAAATATTTTAATAGATCTTATCTTTTCACGATCGGTATTAAGCAAAGATTAATCTGACACGAAATCCTATCTAAACTCCGAAAACTACCTAACGTGCAAGATGTCATCATAGTTCTGAGGAATCAATTTACATCAAGTCGTTTCAACTGCAGCACTATGCTACCTTTGAATGATTCATTATCCAATCTTCTCGAGTTCAAATTACCATACTCCTAATTCGACTGTACCATGCCATAGTAGGATTACACTGGCCATTTTTAAGCGTCTCTTTCCTTTATCCTATTCCTTAAGCTAAATTTATGGAACTGAGGTGTGTGATCTAGATTTGAATTATAATATCACTCGCCCAAACAAAAAATCGTGCTTTTAAACATACCCTCATTTGGTACTTTAATTCCGTCGTACTTCATGCGGATCAGAGCATTAATCTTACTGTGCTTACACGTAAAGCGCTTCGATTTTTGTGTCTAATACCGGTATTTGATACCCCTGGCACGTAATGAGGCTGCATATAAATTCCCATTGAACAGCACTTATATGTAATGGTCAGATTTCGGAAAAGGGATGTTTACGAATACTAAGAAATTGTCAAGTTTGGCGAATTTTTTCCGTCAAGATGCTATTATCTTCGCCATCTTGATGCATTGTTAAGTTGGGATACTGAATACATATTTAATTATAGGAATAGTGAAGCTTTATTTATGGTGAGAAGATACATATCTCAACCTCAGCTCAGTTTGGAAAGGAAAAGAAAACTGAAAGAGGGTACTTCAGCACAGGAAAGAAAGAACTGAAACTGAAGAGTAATGGTTAGAACCGCTGATGGTGTCTGAAGTTTGAACTTGATAAACGGAATAAATAACTTACGGTTTTGGTTTTGTTTGGTTACAAGTTGTTTTCGAGCAATTTTCTTTCCTTTGAACGGATCTTTCCCTTTGGGATTGATCCCGGACGTCACCAATAGCCCGTTGTGTTGCTCTAGTGTGACTTTAATTAAAATACCTACCTACCTTTCCTTTGAAAACTAAATATTTAAGGGCCGTGAAGGGCCCAGTTGGAAGAGCAACGAATTACTAACCGGAAGGTTTGAGAGTTCGAGACTCGGTCCGGCCAAAGGCCGTCATGTACACGGTAGGTATTTTAATTAACGTCGCACTTGAGTAACACAACGAGCTATTGGTGACTGTCCGGGATCAAACCCTAAGGAAAAGATCCGAGGAGAACAACACGTAATTTAGAACCACTGTCAGATGACGATCGTGTACTCGGAGGCTGGTGCACGTTAAAACTGCCGTGGCTTTAAATGTCCACGTGTTGACGTGATGTGGAAGTTTGGAGAGTGGGGTGCCACAGCTCAGGTGTTAACCTCTCATCTGACCGAGGTTCAAAATCATTTGGAGTTATCCTCGGATTTCTCCCTTCTTGATTGAACCCGGATTGTCGCCAATAACCCGTTGAGTTGCTCCAGTGCGACGTTAATTAACTACTTACCTACCTAAATATTTAAATGGTAGGTAGGTATATAGTTAATTAACTTCGCACTGGAGCAACACCACGGGCTATTGGCGACGGTCCGGGATGAATACTGATGGGAAAGATCCAAGGATAACGCCTCATCATTTTGAACCACGGTCACCCACTCTCCAAACTTCCAAGCCACGCCAACGTGAGGACATTTGAGGTCACGACAGATTTAACATGCGCCTGCCACCATGTACACGATGGTCTTTGGCTGTACCTAGTTTTGAACTCGCAACCCTCCGGTTCCTAATCCGTTACAGGGGCCGCGGTAGCTCGGTTGGAAGAGTAACGGATTAGCAACAGGAAGGTTGCGAGTTCGAATCCAATCAAACACCGTCGTGTACAAAGGGGGCTGGTGCACGTTAAATCTGTCGTGGCCTCAAATGTCCTCACGTTGGCGTGGTGTGGAAGTTTGGAGAGTGGGGTACCAGCTCAGGTGTTGCCTCGTCATCTGACCGTGGTTCAAAATTACGAGGTGTATCAGATCTTTCCGTTCGGGATTGATTCCGGACCGTCGTGAATAGCCCGTTGTGTTGCTCCAGTTTGTCGTTAATTAAAATAGCTATCTACCTAATCCGTTACACTTCCAACTGGGCTACTGCGGCCCTTTAAATGCAAAGAGGCCTATTGTCAATCAATAGTCAAATGTTTAATGTTTGGTAGGGTTTCATGGCGCATAATTGGGTACCAGTCAAAAAACAGACAACATCAAGTTATGGTATTGGTATTTTTCAATTAACGTCACACTGGAGCAACACAACGGGCTATTGGTGACGGTCCGGGATCAATCCCAAAGGGAAAGATCCGAGGACAACACCACGTAATTTTGAACCACGGTCAGATGACGAGGCAACACCTGAGCTGGCACCCCACTCTCCAAACTTCCACACCACACCAACGTGAGGACATTTGAGGCCACGACAGATTTAACGTGCACCAGCCCCCTTTGCACACGACGGTGTTTGGCTGGATTCGAACTCGCAACCCTTCGGTTGCTAGTCCGTTACTCTTCCAACCGGGCCACCGCGGCCCTCAAGTTATGGACATATACAGGCACGGATCGGATCTTTCCCTTTGGGATTGGGGCCGCGGTGGCCCGGTTGGAAGAGTAACGAACTAGCAACCGAAGGGTTGCGAGTTCGAATCCAGCCAAACACCGTCGTGTACAAAGGGGGCTGGTGCACGTTAAATCTGTCGTGGCCTCAAATGTCCTCACGTTGGCGTGGTGTGGAAGTTTGGAGAGTGGGGTGCCAGCTCAGGTGTTGCCTCGTCATCTGATCATGGTTCAAAATTACGTGGTGTTGTCCTCGGATCTTTCCCTTTGGGATTGATCCCGGACCGTCACCAATAGCCCATTGTGTTGCTCCAGTGTGACGTTAATTGAAATACCCCCCCCCTTTGGGATTGATCGCGGACCGTCACCAATAGCCCGTTGTGTTGCCCCATTGTGACGTTAATTAAAATACCTACCTACATACAGGCACGGAAGAGAGAAATACACCCAGGTTTCTTTTTTTTTGGGGGGGGGGGTGTTATGGCGCAAGGGTAAATAACAGGAATCGAACCTACTCCGTCTGTTTAATGTTCGAAATCTGTTGCTTTTAAAATCTAGAGGGTTTTTTGAAGAAAACATTTGATGAAACATTTACACTAAAAAACCTCCGTATATATTTTTTATTTATACGCACGAGGACTCCTTGAGAAGTGATACAAATGATACCTTAACTTAATATCGTAAACGTCAACTGGTAATCAAACTTACAAAAAAAGCTCTTAACAAACGATTACCTACACTTTAACAATCAGGTCCCAATCCTCAGCTGGCGTGAAACGTACGTCTAATTTCAGCCCTCCTCGGAAACGAAATCTCGTACGAAGCGAAAAAGCAACAGCCACGAAACTCTGCAAAGCTCCCCATTCGCAAGAGCCCATCCATTTTCGTAATGGCCATTTCATCCTCGCGAGGAGCACAAGAATTAATTTCCATTTACCCCTTCCCGAGCAAACAAGCAACAAGAGCAAAAGCCCAACACACCGAACCATATTATCCCGGATCGTGACCAACGAACATCACAAAACCATCGCCGTTGCCCAACGCACAGAGCAGAGCCATTACGGAACAGCGTTCGCTCTCGTTTCGCCGCAACATCGTGTACTTTCGCCGCACCGAAAAAGAAAAGCGAGAAAATAACGTACATATATAACCCGTATATCCTCCCTTCGACTTGCTTCCTCGAATCCTTGTAACGTGACCTGGCTTCCGACCCTTTGAGCTTTTTTGTTCCTTGCGTCGGCATTTTCCCCTTTCCGAACCCTCCCTCAAAGAGGAATACTCGAACGTGTCCTTAAGCACCCCCCTTCAAGGCCATGCATCATGCAAAAGAATGGAAAGACATTATGAAAAAAGGATCCAGTTTTTGTTCAAGCCTTTCAACTCTCCTCGTGAACTCCAATCCACTCTCTGAATGACATTAATCACGTTGACAAAAATATATGGCGAATCGTTAATAAGTGTCTTTGAAGGCTGATGTATTCTATTAAGCCGGTGTTATTCATTTCGGAAGGACAGTGGAGGTTTACAATGGGAGGGCAAACGGGCAGTGATGGATGAATTAGAATAATCGAATTGGTGCTGTTTGCACTTGCGTGTCCATTGGAGGTGGAGAGGCAGATTCTGCTTTTCCTTCCGCTCGGGAAATAGGATATCGCAGACACAATCGATCTCGATAATAATCGTAATTTCAATCGCGATAGATGGACGACCTTGATGAGGCCGATGGTTTTTGTTCACTGATGAAAGTTCTTGGAAAGTGGTGCATGGATCTGTTTATGCGGTTGCGGAACGATTGAGACTAGTGAATAATAATAAAATATATCTTCAATGTCAGGGGCACGAAATGGCTACTTTTCGGAATCTTGGGGTGTATGCATAAACTAGAAATCACGAAAATTTATTGCTTCAAAATATTTTCCAACTCTTGAAAAAGTTGTAAACAATAATTGCCTATTAATATCTCTCAAAACCGTCGCTTCAGTACAATCCATTACGTTTCAAAACATCTTGGGAAAGTTTTAGATAGATTAAAGTGGTTTCTTAGGAAAGGTAATCCCAAAGATGGAGAATGTTCATTTAGATTGAATTGAGTTCAAAGTTCAAAATTTGAGTCTATTTAGAATGGACTTCATTAGATTTATTCATATTTCGAAAACTTTTAATAGGATGTTGATGATTGGGTTTTTTGGCGCAAACTTATTGGCCTAGGACAAGACAAAGAACATCAAGTAATGGACATGCACACACGCGGAAAGCTTTAATGACACAGAAGAGAGAAATGCACCCAGGAAGGAATCAAACCTGCACCGCCTACATCTCGCAGGTTGCTAGTGCAATGCTAAAAACCACTGAGGCACGGCGACCCCATCAACTAAAATATTATGGGTCGAATTTCTCAACCATTATACTAAAGTAACAGTTTTATCAGTCACGATCATTGGATATGGTTGGTTGGGTATGGAGTTACAACTCACAGGTTGCTAGCCCAGTGGGCATACCCACTGAGCCAACTTTTAGTAGGTAGGTATTTTAATTAACGTCCCACTGGAGCAACACAACGGGCTATTAACTTTTAATAGAATTGGATTGTTAGATTTTATTGTGCCATATGATCCAAAAAACGGACAAGGAGCGCCAAGACCTTAATATGTGAGTTTAAACAAAAATATATCATTAACATGCATTCGAGTTGTAGGTGGCGCAGGTTTGATTCCTGTCAGGTGCATTCCTCCCTGGGTGTATTTCTCTCTTCTGTTTCAGTAAAAACTTTCACGTGTGTGTTTGTCAATTACGTGATATTGTATGTCTGGTATCTGGTGCAGCATGGCCAAATATGGCCCTTGCGCCATAAAACCCCAAATCAACCAACCAACTATTAACATGCAAGACAATCCTCATAAGACATAAGGTGATATTCCACGTGCGTGCGATAATTAATCAGTATCCTTCGAAATATATTGCTGAAAGTGAGATTAGTTAATTCATGCATATCCAAATTAGCCATAAGGCATACCATTTAAAAAGAGGAGGAAGCAGATCAATACAATACTATCCTTGTCTTGACACTAATTTTTCCTGATAAAGTGATTTCTCTTACTTGCAAAGCTGATTTTCAAGGCTATTACTGAAAATACGGAAATTTGAGACATATGTTGTCATTCATATGAAAGGATGGTGATAGTAAGCTTCTTTATCAAACTGATAGTCCTTACTAACATTCATAAAAAAATCCTTGAGGTAGGTAGGTATTCTAATTAACGTTACTCTGGAGAACACAACGGGCTATTGGTGACGGTCCGGGATCCATCCCAAAGAAAAATTCTTGAGAACAGATTATAAAAGCGAAGTGCCTTTTCAAGTTACTGCGATTAAAATAAGTAACTTTAAAGATTGATATTGATGGAAAAGATTGTTTTGGAGCCTTTTTCCCAGAAAAAGTTAAGGTAATGGTGGTGATGGTAGCTAATTAACGTCGCACTGGAGCAACACAATGGGCTACTGGCGACGATCCGGGATGAAACCTGAAAAGAAAAATCCGAGAACAACATCTCGTAATCTTGAACCATGGTCAGATGACGTGGTCACATCTGAGCTGGCTATCCCACTCTCCAAACTTCCACACCCCACCAGCGTGAGGACATTTGAGGCCGCGAAAGATTTGACGTGCACCAGCCCCCTTTGCACATGACGGTCTTTGGCTGGATTCGAACTCGCAACCTTTCGGTTGCTAATCCGTCACTCTTCCACACACACAATCAGGCTACCGTGGCCCAGGTGGCAAAAGAAAATCGATAAAACCTAAAGCAAAAACGACAATTTTTTAACGTAAATCTGAGTGAGATGTCAGTATCTATTTCAGTCCTTGATTTTTCACCACAAAATCCAACCATGGACTGCTAAAGCCCCATCCTTTGAGCCGAAAATTGTTTCTTATGTGTAATGTTCGCCATGTGTAATGGGTACTTACGCGCAGACACATTTCCCCTACACACCCCATGCTTCCTACTCAGGCTCAGATCCAGTTCAGATAATATACACGTTTACTCTGTGCACATGGTCTATCATTCTCTCATTTTTCCTCTATCCTAAAAGACAGCCTCAAGCTCCAAAGCAACGCTTGGATCATCCATATAGTCATATAGTTTCATCCATATAGCCAGGATTGGGCGCAAATGATTCGTATTTAATTGTCTTTGTGGGAAAAGAAACAACTGGAAAATCTGGTTGATTTATAAGATTGTCTAAACTAAGCAATAGATATTTTGCTTTGGATCCAATATCTCGGCATTCCCGTCTATCAATGTTACGCTAGTGTTGATTTCAGATGGAAAAGTTATGTCATACTTCTGTTAGTTGCTAAGATTGAATCTTCCAGTTTGGTCTTTAGGGTTAACGGTTGTTCTAAATCTGCTTGGGAAGGTGTTTGATTCCTCTTTTTGCTAGGTAGTTAATTGACGCTAAAAATAGAACTTGCAGAGATTTCTCGACTAGTACGGCAGTATACTAGTCAAAGAGCTAGCGCAACGAACATATACTTGTCCTAAAATTAAATAGCAAACGGAAGATTGCGAGCTCGAAACTAGGACCAACCAAAGACCGTCGTGTTACGGTGGTTGGTGTACGTTAAATCTGTCGGGGGCTCAAATGTCCTCACGTGGTGTGGAAGTTTGGAGAGTGGGGTGCCTGATCAGGTGTGAACTCGTCATCTGACTCTGGTTCAAAATGACCGAGTTGCTGTTTTCTGATCTTTCCCTTCAGGGTGGATCCTAGACTGTCGCCAATAGCCCGCGATGTTGCTCCAGTGCGACGTTAATCGACTACCTACCTACTTAAATTTAAAATTTCTGAACATTCTGCTGCTTTATCACGCAATCTTCACATTAAAGCGGAATGGGATGAAACCGTTTCCGTTCAGTCTGTTTCTCGTTCTGCTCTTCGAGTTCTGAGATTTCCCCACAGCATGTAGACAGAATCTGCTGTAATCGAATACGACCCAAGGCTGGAATAGAAATACGGGCGTATCCTCTTTCGACGGGAGCAAATTTTCTCGTATTTGACAGTGATGAATGACAAACTCAATAGATTATAACAATCTCCTGAGGGAATATCTACACCCTCAGCAATATCATGGAAAGAGAACAGTGTGTGTGATGTCGTACTTAAAAGATTAACCTTCAACAACGGTTTTCATGTGTGCATTTGATTGAAGAGAACAGGAGTTAAGTCTTTGGCTTTTAGATAACTTTGGCACCAGGGCTGGGCATATGGAGGAGTTGCTCAAGCCCCTGCCCTTTCACTATTCATAAGCACAGACGTGAAACATAAGTAGACTGAGCATTCCTATTGAGAGCTTCAAAAAGTGTGACCAACATGTCGACTCGCAGTCATTTGATTGCTCAGTGAAAAATTGACTCGGTTGGTGGATTTGATATCTTATCGCCTCCTTTGGCGATATTACATCTTATGACAGAATAGGTGTGTGTGACAAAAGTGGTGAAATCGTCAAAGACTACTACTATCTCGCACGGACCAATCAGATGATGAATCAATGGATGGGCGTTTTCTCCTGTCCTATGGACCAATCAGATGATGAATCGATGTATGGGCGTTTTCTCCGGTCCTATGGACCAATCAGATGGTGAATGTTAGGATCCACTCAGCAGATGAAAGTAATCTAAGTGTCATGTTACTACTAGTTTTGAAACATGATCCTGTGAGCATAAAAATGTTACCTTGCTTACTCTACTTTTATGTTTCCTCTATGTTAAGTCTTTGGTCCTTTGGTGTATATAAGTAGGTGTATTTGAGAGACCCCCGAAGTGCCCCTTTTGGTATATATATATCGTGATCAAAGACATGAACATTTTAACACATTTCTTTTATTAAACAAATTAGTTTTACCATCATGGGTGGAACATTGGAAAGATGGGTCCATTCCCCGCTACAATAAGGAGCCCTCACATGATGGTAGTCATGTGACGGTTGCTGATGGTAAACATGATTTCTCACCTCCTCACATGATGGTAGGGTATTTTAATTACGGTCGCACTAGAGCAACGGAATGGGCTATTGGCGACGGTCCGGGATCAAAGCCGAAGGGAAAGATCCGAGGACAACACTACGTAATTCTCACATGATGGTAGTCACGACGAAAACCTATTTCTATACGATATGTCTGGGCTGCTGTGGGTGTTATTGAAGAGTTGTTTTATGGCGCAAGGGCCTCATTGAGCCAAATTGCGTCAAATAAAAAACAGGCTACGTCAAGTTATTGACATACACTCGCAATAAAGTTTTCCTGACGCAGAGGAGAGAAATACACCCAGGTTAAGTCATAGGAATCGAACCTGCGCCACCTCAAACTCGCAGGTTGCTAGCGCAGTGGGAGAAGCCACTGCGTCACTAAGGCCCCATTAATGCAAAGAGTTTGGGAAAGTATTTCGTGAAAGTGAGAGAAGGGAAAGTACAATTATCGCTGAGACTATTATATTCAAATGAGTGGCTTGAAATGTGGTGTGTGAAGGAGAAAATGAAAATAGAAAAGGTGCCGTAGGTAGTAGTAGTTAATTAACTGGAGCAACACAACGGGCTATTGGCGACGGTCCGGGCTCCACCCCGAAGGGAAAGATCCAATGACACCGCCTAGTAATTTTTGAACCAAGGTAAGATGACTGAGATGGCACCCCACTCTCCAAACTCCCACACCAAGCCAATGCGAGGACATTTGAAGCCACAACAAAATTAACGTGCACCAGCCCCCTTTGTAGTTGGTCTTTGGTTAGACAGAGTTTCGAACTCGCAACACTCCGGTTGCTCTTCCAACTGGACTACCGATGCCCCTCCCTTTAAAGGAAGAAAGATCGAAGCTTTATTACCTTAACACGTATAATCAAGTTTTATCTTTCATAAACTTCCATAGATTATTTTCTTATGCAATACAATTGCAAAGGTAATATTACAAATTTTCAGGAAATATTTTAAAACGAAACCTGATTATAAAACACAGCTTTAGTGGCTCTTGTTCCTTTATCGAAAAAATAAGGAAAAGGTTTAAGGATCTCCAACACGCAGCAATTCTAGATTCCCGGAAAAACCCAGATGAAAGCGAAATTGGGAATTGATGGGTCTAAGAGCAAATAAAGACCACTTTCTCTAAAAGCTATGCTCTCTTCCAAAGTAAACAGAATCCAGGTAGCTTAGAGTGAGGAATCAATTATTAAACACTTAAAAATCCATTCCATGCATCTTCTCTACTTTAGTGTTGTTTGGTTGAGGTTTCATGGCGCAAGGGTAATATTTACCAAGCTGGTGCGAACCAGACAAGCAATGGATATACACACGCAAGTTTTACTGACTCAGAATAAGAGGAACACCGAGGGAGGAATCGAACCTGTTCCGCCTACAAGTCGCAGGTTGCTGCTTCAGTCACTCTTAATCTTCTAAGTTGTTTTGACGGATTATCTCGTCCATCAAGACATGAAAAATTTTGCTAGTGACGAGATATCTCGTCATAAAATATTGCCGATTTTTGGATGATGACGAGATCACGATGTGTTCATTTTTCTTCTAATGACGAGATATCTCGTCCATCAAGATCTTGTCAGTCTTGCTAATAGCAAAATACCTTGTCGAGACAACCACCAGGAGGGTTAAAGCAAGAAAAATTAAACTTTCATTGATTTGGAAACATCGATTACTGTTTAGAGGTTGGTTGGTTTGGGTTATTTGGCGCAAGGGCCATGTTTGACCATGCTGCCCCTACTGTTTTAGGGTAATCATTTTCTAAGAAACTACATTTGAAACAAATGAAGTATCATTCGGAATGGTATAAAAAGATTATCACAGTCGCAACTGTCAGGGTAACAGGATGGTCAGGACTGACCACGTACTGCTGTGTTACGGGGTTTCCTGTAAGGACATTCATGATGATCCGGCACATCTTTTGAATACTTTTCGCAGGATGGGCATCAGGGTAGGATGGATCTGATTTTGATTCGGGAAAAGAAAAACCAGATTATCAAAATCTCTAAAAATCTCAAAATTCATGTAATCAAACCGCATTGAGACGAATTCTCTTAATACGAATTATTGATAATACGAATTATTGATAATACGAACTACTGATAATACGAACTAAATTCCAATCCCCATCGAAATGTATATTCCATTAATATTAACTCGTACATTTAAGAATTCTGGTTACATTAATCTCTATACTAATCGGTTATACTAATCGCCGGTTAAGACGAACAAATTTTGGAAACTTAAGGGCAAACGGATTGTTTTCAATCGTATTATCAGAACATTAAGTGACTCCGAAATTATAGATTCATTTGTGGAAGCGAGTGAAGAAGGAAGAATAAATGAAGATTCCAATGAAGACGAAGGAATAAGCGTGCCTTCTTCAAAAGAAGTTGCTTCTGGCTTAGAAATTGTTCACCTCTTTTGTGAAAATTCATCATATCAATTAAACAGCGTTGACCGCATCAAAGATTTTCTTAAAGAATGTCACGGAAAAAACAAAACACAAAAATCGATAACAGGACTATTTCAAGACAAAAATTGCGTAATCAGGAAATATGTAATATGTAATTCTGTGTAATCAAGAATTATCAGTATAATCACAGGAATCATCTGTATAATGTTTGTGATGAAGAATACCATTTATCTGCGAACCAAGATATGTACAGTAAGTACGTAAATATATTAATATTTTATTTTATAGTTGAAATAGTGCTTTTTTCTGTATTTGGATAACACGAACTACGGATAATGCGCATATTTTTATGGTCCCGTTAAATTCGTCTTAACGAGGTTTGACATTATTTTGGAAATTTTCGGGTTCTCTGAAAAGACTCATTGCAAACTACTGATCCAAAGATTTCGGCTTTCATTTTTCTTTTGTCTATTTTGATCTCCGTCCTGCCGGATAAAACGAACTAAGGATAATGCGAATTTTTCTACAGTCCCTTGAAATTTGTCTTAACAAGGTTTGATTGTATTTTTGAAATTTGTAGGTTCCAATTCCCTGTAAAGACAAACCGCAAAGTATTGATCCAAAGATTTTGGCTTTCATTTTCCTTTTGTCTATTTCGATCTCCGTCCAACCTGATACAAACCCACAAATCACTGTTCGCGGTGAACTCTGCGTTTTTCTATTTTGGATCTTTTACGACTCCCGAATCGTAATTGCAGAACTAATCGATCTCATTTGAAAATCTAAATTAGTCTTGCCCTCATTAACCCAGAATTTCTCCAATTGTTGCTAACCTTAATTTTCTGTGCAGGAAAAGCCGCTAAGACGCATAAACAAAACGCGGGAGAAAAAATGATAATGGCCAGCTTTCTGCCAAACCTTGGACACACACAAGAAAGCCTTTTCAACTCTTTCCGAAGTGAAAAACAAAGAGTCGAATAAAACAGCGCGTTGACCCGAATACGATAGGAAAGCAGCTAAGTGCAGTAAGGATTCCCGTCGTATTTGGTGATGACCCTTTCTTTCGGTGATGAAGTGATCGTCACAATCTCCATTTGTAAGTATGGACAAAAACATTCAGAGGAATCACGTGAATCATATGGGTCAGAGAAATTCCTTTCCCTTTAGCCAAGTGGGTGACTTTGAGAAGCCTTTTTCATTGTTGCAGTGTAATATTCTGTTCCTTCACCCAACTCCTACTTGATGGGGAAATTAGATGTGCAAGTGTAGGACAGGACAGGACTTATCACTTTCGGAACACCCGCTGCATAGCAGCTAATCTCCACATCATAAAAGGACAAAAATGAATAAATGCTAGTTACATAAGTGTGGGTGAATTCAATAGAAATGGCCAGGCAGAAGAAACTTAAATGGTAATAAAAACCATAAGCCCCGCCCAGTCACAAACGAGATAGGAGGTCACCCTCCCATCTACTGACCGCAACTGAGGGTGCTTAGGTTTTAGGTTAAAAAGCTGGCTCGGGGACGAATCCCCTAGACTAGAGGTTCCCAAACTTCTTATCTATGGGCCTCTCTCATGTCATGTGAAGATTTCACACCCCTCCTTCCTACTCGATTTAATTTAAAGCTTTAAGAATTAAAAAATTTCGTTTGATCTAGTATTGTAGTCCTCATATTAAAACAAATTATTTTTATTACTTTTTTACGTATATAAAATTTAAATTTAAAATATATTATATACATTTCTAGAACATATTTACAATTTGTATTTAATATTTTAAGTTGCATGGAATTTTCTCACGTAATACATCTATCTAATTAATGGGACGGATGAGCTTGTTTCAAAGTTTATTAAAACGAGGAGTAATGCTTGGGAGAGCAACTCTTAATTCCTTGGTAGCATCAAGTCTTGCCCGATATATATTCTTTATAGATGCTAGAGCTGAAAATCCAGTTTAACATAAGGATGTCTTTTCAAACGGTATGAGCATTTTCATAGCTTTTTCATTTAATGTTGGGTATTCTTGTCGAACATTTATCCAAAACTTTGTCAAAGAATTATCTTTAAAATTTATTTTTGAAGAAACATCAGCCTATAAATCTATAAGATGCTCCCGATCAGTAATAGTTAATGAAATTTGCAGGTTTGCAACAAATGGATTTGTAATCCAGCTCCATGCATCGAGATTTTCATAAAAATATTTTTTAAATGTTCTTGTAATGTAACTAGATGGTAAATCAAATTATTTTTCACCTGTGAAGGAAGTGTTTGAAGATCAGTTTCTTTAAGCATTTCGATAATAGTGGGAAACATTTCTAAATCATCATTTTTCATACTATTTGTCCAAAGTTGCAACATTTTTATAAACGCCTGAATTTTATCATTCCAATGAAGTATATTGGCTCCATTTCTTTGAAGGGATTTATTCAAAATATTTACTTTTCAAGCATATCTGCAAGATATCCCAGTTTATAAAGGAAATCAACATTACAATAAAGCTCTGCCATTGTGTGATTTTGATCATGCAAAAAACAAACTTCATGTCTCAGTTCATACATTCTGTTCAACACCTTTCCTTTTGCAAGCCATCTGGTTTTGGTATGAAAAAGTAAGGATACATGTTCTGAGCCCATATCTTCGCACAGAACCTTGAAAATATTTTAATGGACGAGATTTGATGAAATGTAGTTTTTATAACACTCTAATACTTCATTTAGAGGAGAGCTTAGCTCTTTAGATGCCAGTGACTGTCGATGTATCATACAGTGTGTCCACTTGGCTTCTGGAGCTACTGTTGTTACGCTCGCTTTAAGTCCAGTATATTCTCCTGACATTGCACTAGCTCCATCTGTGCATATGCCAATGCATCTTTCCCATGAAATATCACGAAGAGCGTTAGCATCAAATAAATATAGGAAAGGCAATTAAACGTAAGGCGATAAATTACGATTTAAATATTAAAATTTAACTTTAAGAGTGATACAATTAGGGTCCTATCATATCCGTAAACCTCCATAATTATTGGTGTACAGCAGAGTCAAAGCAGCAGGGGGAAATTAATTGGGAGAGAATATATGGAATTGAAGTCAAGCTTCAGTGTCCAACCGGAACACCACACATCGGCGTTTAGGTCTTTGCGGGAAGGTGTTAAATTGTTGATGCAGAATAGTTCTAGGTCTTTTCTGCGAGCAATGTGCAAGTGCTTCATGGTCAGATAGAGAAGTGGCCATTCGGTGACGCTGTGAGCCCATATCTTTTTGTGGGTGATCGGAGAGGAAGAAAGGCCAGATAAGGACAGGGAACTAAAGAGGGAGAAAGACGTCGGATATAACAGACCGAACGTACTTTATAAGGGTCTTTCTTCCCTGAGACAAATATTGTTTTTATCATGTCATTTGCTGTTTTGAAGTTTATTCGTTTTGTCGAGTTTAAAGTATTCTTTCTTCAGCCAAAAAGAACCACACGAGAAACGTTAGGGTTGCCTTCTCCAGCTCTGAACCTTTCCGGCTATCTTCAGGCCCCAACATAGGGGGGCCCAGTACCGTAGTCCGAAGGCCACGGGAACCAGAAAAATGACAAACGCTTTTTGTGCAATTTGCTTGTTTTATTTAAAATTTAAATCTTCCTTGAATTTTTAATAAAGTGTGCTTGTCTCCAAATGAAAAAAAAAAATTGGATTTGTGCAATTCAGCACTTGAACACACATTTTTAACTTTCATTTATTCATATTGTCTTACGGAAAATTCCGTTTACGTGACAATGAGAGAAAGTACAATAAAAGACGAAGAACGATAAAAAATAACAGTAAGATTCACAAATAAGCACAATACACTGAAAAGGGGTCAATGAATAAAACATATAAATAATAAAAATTTATGTATTAACTTAACGCGAGGTTAAGGCCGGTCATCTAATCTGGTACTTCGACTCGTCATCTAACCCGGTACTTGGGCTCGTCATCTCATATGGTACTTGGACCGATCATCTAACCTGGTACTTGGATCCGTCACTTCACCTCGTATTTGGACTGGTCACCTAATCTTATGCTGGAATCGATCTCTAGTAACAGGTACTACGACATGTCACATAGATGGTACTGGAGTCCGTCATCTAACCTGGTGCTGGGGACAGTCATAAAAGTGGTACCGAAGTCCGTCATCTTACCTGGTACTGGAGAACATCTAATTTGGTACTGAAACCCGTCATCTTACTTGGTACGGGAGAACATCTAACTTGGTACTGAAGTCCGTCATCTAACCTGGTGCTGGGGACAGTCATAGAGTGGTACTGAAGTCCGTCATCTTACCGGGTACTGGAGAACATCTAACTTGGTACTGAATTCCGACATCTAACCTGGTACTGTGGCATGGACTGTAGATGTACTACCTATCCTTTGATGCTATCCAGGGCCTGCTTATCTTTATGCCATCAGCCCTGTATGGTTCTTAAACAATCTTAAATGAAAGAGGGAATATTTTATTTATTAGATAAGATACATAAATACGCGTGTGCGAATGTTCAGGACTTACACCTTTTCACTTATAGAATCAAAGGCATCGGTTCTTCCGATTTATAAAAAATGACTTAAATTCTGATCCAGACTCTTTAAAGTCTACGAATACATATACGAAATATGATGAAAAACTTCAGTTTTAGCGGATGCTGTAATATGGAGAACTTAAAAAGAAAAGGCACTAAGTCCCTCAAAGCAAACAGTTAGGTGGATATTTTAATTGTAGTCACACTGGAGCAACACATCGGGCTATTGGTGACGGTCTGGGATCAATCCCAAAGGGAAAAATCCGAGGACAACACCACGTAATTTTGAACCTCGGTCAGATGAGGAGGCAACACCTGAGCTGGCACCTCACTCTCCAAACTTCCAACGTGAGGACATTTGAGGCCTCCAACGTGAGGACATTCGACATTTAATTTAACGTGAACCAGCCCCCTTTGAACACGACGGTCTTTGGTTGGATTCGAACTCAAAACCCTCCGGTTGCTAATCCGTAACTCTTCCAACCGGGCTACCGTGGCCCTGAGGTTTTTTAGGTGACCAGAGGAGACACAGCGGAGACACAGCGGCCTTGTGAGGCCGCTATGCTTGGACAATAGTTTAGGTGTAAATTAATTCCCAGGTGTCGGGGCTCACACAAAAATACAAACTTTAGTGGACAGTAATTATGTTTATTTGCATTGATTCCTGTACTATCCCAGGGACGCGGTAGCCCAGTTGGAAGAGTAACGCACCAGCAACCGGAGGGTTGTGAGTTCGAATCCAACCAAAGACCGTATTGTACAAAGGGGCTGGTGCACGTTAAATTCGTCGTGGCCTCAAATGTCCTCACGTTGGCGTGGTGTGGAAGTTTGGAGAGTGGGGTGCCAGCTCAGATGTTGTTCTCCATCATCTGACAATGGTTCAATCAATTACCTACCCGTCTAGCCATCTCCTTAGATGTTAGCACAGATGTTCTCCATAGTGGTGCACGTTAAATCTGTCGTGGCCCCAAATGTCCTCACGTTGGCCGTGGTGTGGAAGTTTGAGAGTGGGGTGCCAGTTCAGGCGTCGACCTCGTCATCCGACCGTGGTTCAAAATTACGTGGTGCTGTCCTCTTACCTTTCCCTTAGGGATTGATCCCGGACCGTCGCCAATAGCCCGCCGTATTGCTCCAGCGACGTTAATTAATCACCATCACCTATTTTTAGGTTTTATATATGTTTTAGATTTCCATATTTATTGAAAAATGCAATAGATGTTATATCTTCTCGGGAAATGGTGGCAGTACGATAAATCATAATAAGCAAAACCCGAAAATGTCCAGCCACTCTTTAACTCTTTGGGGTTAGATGGGTTAAAAACTGCCCCACCTTTTGCTTAGCTTTTAATGCATGGTGGGATATTTCTTAACCCACCTCAAAAAGTTGAATCTACTCATAGTAATACATTTTAATATGTTATTTAAGGTTTTTCATTGAGTTGAAAATGCTAAGATTAACGCTAAATGTGTATATAAGAAAACAAAAATTTACACATGTCAAAACGCATTAGTAAGTTCTCGACACTGTTGCGATTAAGGTTGGCGAATTGTGTGGTGCAGTGAATTTTTGTCTTTCATAACCGTAAATATTTTTTCGTAAAAATTTATTATGAGTGAATAAATCATTTTATAATTAAAAAACAAGTTACTTGACGTTTTATGCTAATTTTGAAGTTGAATAAGTGAATAAACAATTGTGCGCAACTTGGGTTTTTTCCCTTCAAACACGTGTGCCTGAAAGAGTTAACACACGCAAATGGAATCTTGGCATCTGGAGTCGAAAGATCAGGTCCTGCATTCTAATTTATTCAAAAACAAAAATGCAAATTAGCGAATCGAAATCTCTTGTCAGAATCCCACAATTAAACTTTCATTACTCTATCGCACAGAAGACATGTACGAAGCTTTGATTTATCCCTAATGAGAAAAAAGTCGGCCCATTACTCCAATTTGACCATGATTATGAGACCCAAAATAAGCGATTATCGGTCTAATGGAGAGTAACGACTGACACCGCCGATAGTTATTTATCAACAAAGAGCGCCGTTTTTGCCATCTTATTTCATAAAAAAGTTTTAAGATGTCATTATTCAAGACAACCTCCCGTGTGCATTTTCCTACCAACATCTTTTCCGTCTAATTACATACCTCCGTGTTCTTGGGGTAATTAATTACTCGCTTTATCCGACGATCGAAAGTAGAATGTCTTTCACGGGCTCTTTTGAATACGAGCCTCTGGAGATGTTGGTTTTAAATATGGAGTTTTGTTTTATTGTTCATTTGTGTGCTGTGTAAATTCAGGGTGGTTGGTCTCGTGGCACGCGCTAGCTTTTACTTTTGTAAGTGTAGCGATTCGGGAACAAAATAAGAAACGGTAGTGCTAAGTGAGAATAAGCTACGGCTTTATGAGGAGCTACGAGCACGTTTTAACAGCTCAATAAGAAAGATTTTTGGTCGTGAGATTTTTAAAAAGTCATTGTCATCCTTTTCTCGGTCAGATTTCTAAAAAGTCGTCATCGTTTCTTCCATCGAAGGGGTTTTAAAAAGTCATTGTCATCATTCTCCATTAAATATATTTTTTTATCATTTCTTCCATCGAATATATTTTTGAAAGGTCATTTTGTCATCATTTCTTCTACAAATATATTTTTAAGAGGTAGATAGACCATCATAGAGATTAAAAAAAGTCATAATTCCTTTCATCAAATATATTTATAAAAACTCGTTGTCATCATTCCTTCCATCAAATATATTTTTAAAAAGTCGTCATCATTTCTTCCATCATAGGGATTCAAAAAAGTCATTGTCATAATTTCTTTCATCAAATATATTTTGAAAAAGTCACTGTCATCATTCCTTCCGTTAACTATATTTTTAAAAATCGTCGTCATTTCTTCCATCATAGAGGTTTAAAAAAGTCGTCATCATTTCTTCCATTATAGAGA
This sequence comes from Meta bourneti, assembly GCA_933210815.1. Lineage (NCBI taxonomy): Eukaryota > Metazoa > Arthropoda > Arachnida > Araneae > Tetragnathidae > Meta > Meta bourneti. The sequence goes on from OW119933.1 coordinate 83,402,910, forward strand.
TTTAAAAAATTCATTGTCATCATTCCTTCAATCAAATATATTTTTTAAAAGTCGTCATTATTTCTTCCATCATAGGGATTAAAAAAATTCATAGTCATCATTCTTTCCAACAAATATATTTTTTAAAAGTCGTCATCATTTCTTTCATCATAGGGATTAAAAAAATTCGCTGTCATTTCTTCCATCCAATATATTTTTAAAAAGTCATAGTCATCATTTCCTCCGTCATAGAGATTTTTAAAAAGTTGTTGTATCGTTTCCTCCGAAGAGCTGCACTTGCAATGCAATTCTTTTATAATCTAGTAACCAAAATTATAATAAAGACTGAGAAATATAAGACCTTAAAAAAAGGAATTTTTAAATGTAAAATTAATTTTGGGCTCTTTCCGAAATGAAAACCCTGGCTATCCTTCTATAAATGGAAATAGATATCTTATTTGGACTCCTGATTTTGTATATTCATTTGAATACTTTGCAGACAGAACGGAGGCTGGTACACGTTAAATCTGTCGTGGCCTCAAATGTCCTCACGTTGGCTTAGTGTGGGAGTTTGGACAGTAGGATGCCAACTCAGGTGTCGTCTCGTCATTTGACCGTGGTTCGAAATTACGAGGCGCTATCCTTGGTCTTTTCCTTCGGGATTGATCCTGGACCGTCGCCAATAACCCGTTATGTTGCTCCAGTGTGACGTTAATTAAATAGCTACCTACTTACCTCGGATAGTAAAATCAGTATATTTTTTAACCCTATGACCTTTTAACCTTTTTCAACCAGCTTCACTGCTTCAAAAAAAAATCAGAAAGGAATAACTTAAAACTTGAATTTCACCTGTGCAACTGTAAATTTTTGCCTGATATTCAATTAAATACCTACCTACCTACCTCGGATAGTAAAATCAGTATTTTTTTAACACAATGACCTTTTAACCTTTTTCAATCATAACTACTTCAAATAAAAAAATTAGAAAGGAATAACGTAAAACTTGAATTTCACCTGCGCTGTAAGTTTTTGCTTGGTATTCAAGCAAAATAGATTTAAATAGCAAGTACACTATTCGTTGTTTTATGCATTGAGCTGTATTTAGGCATTCTCTCTCTCTCTCTCTCTCTCTCTCTCTCTCTCTCTCTCTCATAAACGCATACATAAAAAACAAATTTTCCTTAACGTATGATTTCTATAATCCAAACGTTTGAGAAAATAATCTATATTGCATTCCACAGATAAGATCGATCGAATTCAACAGATGAAACTTTAAGCCGTAGGTCTCACTCTAATTAGCCCTCACGCAGCAAAAAAGTTACCGTGGATCGAATCAAACCAATATACGAACTGCTAATGGAGCGTAATCGAACTAAAAATTATACCTCTTCACTCACTGACTACAGAGAAAGAGCCTTCCGAAAGATCGATTTTTTCCAATATTACTGTCACCTCTAATCATAATCATTCAAGCAGCTAAAATTTACAACAGAAACATGAGTTAGACGTCGTAGGTAGTTGTTAAAATCCGGTCGTTTATGACATACCATCACTTGCGTGAGCCAAAACGCCAAGGGAAAAAAATGTTAACTGTACCCCTATCCAGTTTCTTTCCAAACGCAGCTCTAATTTAAAGTCACAAGAAACACGTATACGTGCCATTCAGGCAAATGGCTCAGAAAGTACGGTTTGGGGTTCAATATTTCTTGGGAATAATGATCTATCGCATTTCTCGTTATTGAGAATTTATCGGGAGTGAGTTTTGGAGCAATATTTAAACACGTATATATTATATGTTACTGTGAAAGACCGATATCTGGAAAATGTCGATATTCTCCGGTGAATGTCAGCATTCATAGTCGCTTGGTGTCCGAAATATTTGCTAAATATCATTATTTCTCACTTACACCGGCAAAAGTCGACATTCAGCATGCACTGATGGTGAATGATGAAAAAAATATTTTTGTTACGTTAAGACAAAATGCAACTTTTAAAATCATACTTTATTAAAACATGATATATGTCAAAATAGGATAAATCTTAAGTAACAGCACATGTAAATAAACTGTTGAACCTAAAACGAACAGTACATTCTAAATGAGAAAAGAAGATAATAGCAATAATAAACTTACACATAAATTATGTGATGAACGTTATACAATCTTATTTATTGTAACAACTTCAACTGAAGGCGGAGAGACCTCTCTGGCTGTGGCCTCTCCGCCTTCTCGGCTTCTCGTTTCGACCCCACCAGAGCTTATCTGTGCATGTGTGTCGACATTCACCGGAGAATATTGATATTCTCTAATTTCGGTCTTTCACGGTAACATGTATCCGCAGATTTGTTAAGACCAAGGCCCACATTGACTTATGGTAAATCCGCACAAAAACCATGAAAGTTATCTATCATATATTATTTATTTTATTTATATTGATATTATTTGTATTATTGATATTTATTATTTGTATTATTGATATTTATTATTTATATTAATGATATTCATTACTTAAATTTATTGATATTTATTATTTATGTTTATTTACATTATTTATTATTGATATTATTTATTATTTATATTACTTGTATTTATTTATATTTTATATTGTTACAAAAAAGAATGGTATGGTATTTTTAATTAACGGCTCACTGGAGCAACACAATGGGCTATTGGCGGCGGTCCGGGATCAAACCTTGGCCAAATATGGCCCTTGCGCCATAAAACCCAAAACCAACAAGGATCCAACACGAAAGGAATGATCCGAGGACAACACCACGTAATTTCGAACCACAGCCAGATGACGAGGTCACACCTGAGCTGGCACCCCACTCTCCAAACTTCCACACCACGCCAACGTGAGGACATTTGAGGCCATGACGGTCTTTGAACTCGAAACCCTTCGATTGCTAGTCCGTTACTCTTCCAACCAGACTACCTTGGCCCCCAAAAAGAAAGATAATAAAACGTAAATAAAGAATTTAATTTGATGCTTGACATTGCATTGATTTAACAATTACTTTAACATTTGGTTCGATTTTTGTAGTAGCCAAACACAAAATAGATTCTAAATTTCCATTAGTAAAGCGGTTGCTATTTTTCGCACTGTTAATGTCACGGCTGAAAAGGTTTCTTCACAGATATGAACAAAAGTATTTGGACACTGCAGAAAATAGGAGGATCCATCTTAGTGTGGGGTTGTTTTTCCTAGTTAGGATTCGGCCCATAGTTTATGTACCCGGTACCATGAACGCTGACGTGTACCTCGACGTTCTGGATAATTTGGCCTTGCCTACACTATGGCAATACTACGGCGATGATGGTTGTTTCTTCCACCAGGATCGAGCTCCATGTCAGACTGCAAAACGTGTGCTGGACTGGTTTCTTGAAAATGAGATGAATTTGCTTGACTGGCCTGCTCAGAGCCCCGATCTCAATCCGATCGAGCACTTGTGGGACACTGGAGCGACGGGTACAACACCGCCACGGACGCCCATCTCCACAACAATCTCTTCCCACAGCCTTACAAGAGGCATGGCGAGCTATTCCTGCCCATACTTACAGAGAACTTGTGGAAAGTATGCCTCGACGTGTTGCAGCTGTAATACAAGCACAAGGAGCGCCTACCCGTTGCTAAATAGAATAACAAAGCACTTTTTCTGAAAAATATGCAGTGTCCAAATACTTTTGTCCATATAGTGTATGTTGACCCCCAAAGAGGCTTGCAAATTTTAATGCATTATCTAGCAACGATGCCTCAACCCAAATTACCTATCGCGTGACTTGTTAAAGTTAAAATAACATATTGTGAGGCGGGCCGTCAGCAAATCAACGGAGGGCCGCATGAGTCCCACGGGCCGCGGTCTCTGCATCCCTGACGCATATTAAGTGACCCGTACGTGCGTTTTGGTGGAGTATTTTTTTGAGATGATGGTTGTTGGTTGTTTTGGAGTTTTATGGAGCGAAGGCCATATTTTGTCAAGATGCCCAAACACATGACAACGTCAAGAAAAAAATTGTGAATGGAGGAAAGGGGATTGGGGAACACAAAAAAACCCTACAGAAAGAAACTTCATAAAGACATGTCAAATTAAAGTGACAGAAACAGCCTGTAAAATGTAGATTATAGGGTTTTATTTTAGTGGAGGATCAAGGCCTAGGCGCAAGTAACTTTAAGACTCCTTCTCTTTAAAATTCATTTCTCAAATCACATTTCTCTCTACTTTTCAAAAATATAAATTAAATTGTTACAATTATACATAAATACTACTTATCATAAATACTACTTATTATCATAAATATAAATTAAATTGTTACAATTATACATAAATACTACTTATTATCATAAATACAAATATTAAATTAATTATAAAGTGTAACAATAAAGCCTTTATATAAATCTCTTAACCCTATGAGGGGTTCATCCATTCTGTAATCTGCATTCTTCACTGAAGAACTAATTTTTGACTCTCTTTAGGTAGATAGGCAGTTAATTCACGTCGCACTGGAGCAACACAACGGGCTATTAGCGACGGTCCGGGATCAATCCCGAGCGGAAAGATCTGAATACACCTCGTAATTTTGAACCACGGTCACACCTGAGGCTGACGAGGTCACACCTGACCTGGCCAACCACTCTCCAAATTTCCACACCACGCCAACGTGAGAGCATTTGAGTGGGTCAGAAGCAGAGGGATGCAAGTGAAAAAACTGACGTTTGAGAAAAAGAGCTTCAAAGTTGAAGCTATCTTGAAAATTCCGCGAAAACTTAAACAGAACAACCATAACATTTTTAGAGCACTCAAACCTTGTTCCTTCCTGTCTTCCATCTTGATTTATCCTATACTTGTTTACCTGAAGGTTATTATGGGCTTATTTCAAGCAATCATGCACTTGCACCCCTTTGCTTCCGAGAGTTTATTGCCAGTTGGTATTCTAGGGTTGAAGGAACTATATAAGGCAAGATTATATATATAAAACAGTTTAATGTACGAGTTTCAAAGCAAAATATAACTGATAATAGATAGAATAACCGATAAATATATTGAAAAAGTATAGTGTCTCATTAATACTAAAATAATTTCAAAAAACACTAGCAACATGAGCATAAGATAGAAGTAAAAAAATGGTTAAGAAACCATAAAAACTATTAATCGTAAACAGGTGCTAAGTATACAAAAATCTGTCGACAGGTGAAAAAAAATAGACAAAGTAAAAAATGAAACAAAACTAGTCATCTTCAGATTCCAGTTCGGTTAGATCTTCGGCTGGGTCTGTGATTGCAGGTAACCTGGATGCTTATATTTTGTTGGTTGAATGCTTGAGCGACTTGGAGACATCATGATGGATTGGAGGTAGGTATTTCAGGAGCTTCAGAAGATTGTTGTATTTAGCTGTTTTAATGGCGACAGGCTCGCGATTCAACACTATTGTGTTCAATGAGAACGGTCGACCTTGTTGACTCAGCCTTAGGTTTATTGTTTGAAAGGGTGTAGCTTCATTGAGTGTATTTTTATAATACAGCCATTGGCGGTGTTTCCGTCTCAATACGCAGCCACTGCATGTTACGGATTCCTTTGATGTTCTTAGAAAGATTTTTTGCCATGTTTTCAATGGAACGAAAGTCTTCTCTGTCCATAAGCAAGACGGCAAACTTGCGGCTTGCTTTGCATACGATGTTAACCCAACCGTCTGGGATAAAAACATGTTTTTTTTTGGCTTTCTCTATAATGCCAAAGTCTTGGTCGCATTCCATGTATGAGTGGCCCGAAATGAAAAACTTGTGGTCCACTTTTTCGATTGATGTAGTAGCGATGATATGCATCCAAAACTTGACTATGTTTTGATTTTTGTTCTGCCCCCCCCCCCCCGTTGTCACTAAACGCAATCAAGTGTTTCACACTGCTAGGGAGTTGGTTGGCGTATCGCAGAAGACAGGAACCAATTTCTTGCGATCCTCTTAGTGCCTTTTCTTCATGCCACATGAACATTGAGCTCTGACCAGTGGCAAGGTCATGGATGCCAAAATTTATAAGTCCAAAACTGTCTTAAGTAGTAGACAGTACTACAAGTAATCGCAGGAGTTGGAAGCGTTTTTTCTAAATCAAAACAAACAGCTCGAACCGAAAAAATGTCGTTTTTAGCTAGTTGTTTGGCTTCATCCTTGGAACTTTTTGCTTTTTCTGCCTTTCGCAAATGAACTTCTTTTTCAATCTGACTTCTGGCGATTCGATTTCCGGATCTTCGCATTGTATTTTATTTTTCAGAACATCGCAGGTACTGCAGGTGTCTGTGTGAGGTTTTTTAAAACTCCAGTTGAACATTGTGTTAAAAATATGGCGGTAATAGCTGTCTTTTACAGGTTCAGTACCTTTTTCTTTGCAAAGAGCGGTGTACATATTATACATTTTTTGTTTATTCAAATCAGGAGATAGATATCTGGTATTAGGGTTCTGCCTCCTTGAGTAATGGCTAGTGTACCGGGGGAAAGAGTAAATGTGTTTTCTTACATGGTTTCTCTTCTCGTCCGAAATTTTGTTAGAGGGCACGTGATTTCCTCGTTGATCAGTTGGAGAAATTCTTGTCTCATGACGTTTTTTTAGAGCATTATCGTACCTCTTCGAGCTGATATCTAATATTTTGAGCAAAAAGAGTTTACAGATTCTCCTGCCTTTAAACTTCAGACAAACACTGACAGATTTCTGAGTAACAGCGTTTGCGGCATGTCTTTTCGGAACAAATACCCCCATGCAGGAAGTAAGAAAAGCAGTTTGCAGGTCCCATGAACCTAGCTCCCAATATTTCTCAAAAACATGGAAAAACATGGCTGACGGCCGCATCAGCCAATTAGAAAATGTCGGGTGTATGTCACCTCTCTATCTATATAGGCTCTCTATTAAAAAAAGAGCACCGCAATATGCCACAAACAAACAACAGACATCGAGAGCTCAAATCCGACTCCGACAAAAACGGTAAACTCATGTGAGGAATGAGAAAGTATGGCAGTTTTTTTAAGCGCCAAACAGTTGATGTGTACTACCCTCATAGCCATTTCGCACCAACCAAGTGAATATGCAACACTGGTTTTACTTCGCGGCAAAGTGACTTGCGTCCCTTTGGCACCAAGCCGAAGACGGTATCTCTTGAGCAGATTATCTTTCTCTCATTATATGTCAGTACCAATACACACGGCGGCTCCAACCGTCCGCGGCCAGTCAGCCACGTGCCTAAAGAATCTCTCCATGCATCCAACTCATTTTGACATTTTTGTCACTTACATCCCTTTGCTTCTGACCCCCCTCATTTGAGGTCGAGACAGATTTACCGTACACCATTCCCCGTGTACACGACGATCTTCGGCTGGACCGAGTTTCGGACTCGCAACCCTCCGGTTGCGAATCCGTTGCTCTACCAACTGGGCTACAGAGGCCCCTTTAACAACGAAATCTTACCTAGGATTCTTTCAACAAACAGATGCGATTACTCAGCATAACGTAGTGGGCAGAGTGGCGTGCCAATGAACACGACACAGTCTAAATTACATTAAACTAAACGTTTTTTTCACAATACGGTGTGTACAATATCTTACAATCAGGGATTTGATCCCTGGGTCGTGGGTGCTGCAAAACAGGCAAAAATGAGATCTACACAACGGTTCTCGTTCTGTGTTGCCAAATTTCCCTGTAAAAGTTAAAGGTACAGATGCCTCGTTTGTGGCAACCCTTTTGGCGCACTTTTAGTAGCGAGTTATGGCAGATGAAGACAACCCATCTTTATTAGGGTTATTTCCGTTTTCATGGCAAAAGAAAAAGACATTTTAACCGCTATTTTCCAACTATTTCTGTTAATTATTTTCCAACTATTTCTGTTAATTATTTTCCGTTAAAAGTTTCGTATTTTCCCCGTTAATTACTTGAGTGGGGGTGCCAGCTCAGGTGTTGCCTCGTCATCTGACCGTGGTTCGAAATTATGCGGTGTTGTCCTCGGTTCTTTCCCTTCGGGATTGATCTCGGACCGTCGTCAATAGACTGTTGTGTAGCTCTAGTGCGACGTTAATTAAAAATACAAAATACCAAAATACCAATTTATTTGAAGTGTTTTATTTTATATATACGTGAAAATTATTTCGAATAAATTTTCTCTGTTGCAACCAAATTTCCGAAACAATTTGCTTCGCTGAATCGAAGAAGCTATTAAGTGGCTGATTTTACAAACGGTGGATGTCATGCTGATATGTCACTAGACGTAAGACTGAAAATGTTTAGTTGTTATAAGCATCGGAGTTGATTTTATGAATCGGCGATTTTGCTATAATTTCAATTGATTTTATTCTTGTAACCGGTGATTTTATTAAAGGCGGGTATCCTGGTGTTATGTTACTAGAAGTTGTTATAGTTGTGCAGAGTTGATTTTATTAACTGGCGATTTTGCAATGGATCCCCCATTGAATTGACTTTATTCTTGTAATCGATTATTTATTAACGGTGGGTATCTTGGTGTTATGTTACCAGACGTCAGACTGAGAAAGTGTTTGATTTTTATGTTGTCCTCGATCTTTCCCTATGGGATTGATCCCGGACCGTCGTCAATAGCGCGTTGGGTAGCTCTAGTGCAACGTTAATTAACTACCATTACCATTACCACCCTTTAATTACTCTCCTCTTAAGCTTATAATTTTCCGTTTAAAAAAAAAAAAATTTTTTCTAATTCTTTCCTTGAAGACATAAAAAGACGAAAACGTTGCGCCAAGAGCGTTCGCCAAGAGTGTTACGCCAAGAGCGTCGCGCCAAGAACATGCCAAGAGCGTTGCCACCAAACAAAGCGTATAATAGAGCTGTACCAAGTTCAATCACAAGGGGCGTCGTGCACCCCTAAAAACCATCTGGGCAGTAATCAGGCCACATTCGAAGACTACCCCGATAGATGTTAAGGACGTTACATCAGTCATTATGTGTGCTGTGGGATAAAAGCAATACTATATTACTCGTAAATTTCGGGTTGGTTGCATTGAGTTGTTATGCCTCAAGAGAGCCATACTTGGCCAAGCCTAAAATTCCGGACCCCAGAGGGTTATGTACTAGTGAAACATGTATTCCAATGAGACTTGCGGTTTCGATGCTTGTCCTTGTTAAAAATTGGGGAGCGGTAGCCCAGTTGGAAGAGCAATGGATTACAAGCGGAGGGTTATGAGTTCTGTCAAAGACCGTCGGGTTCACAGATGTTGGTGCACTTTAAATCTGTCGTGGGCTCAAATGTCCTCACGTTGGCGTGTTGTGGTAGTTTGGTAGGTAGGTAAGTTATTAATCAACGTCTCACTGGAGTAACACAACGCGCTAATGGCCACGGGAAAGACCCATGGACAACGCCTCGCAATTTTGAACCACGGTCAGATGACGAGAACAGCACCTGAGCTGGCACCCCACTCTCCAAACTTCCACGCCAACGTGAGGGTATTTGACGCCACGACAGATTTAGAGTGCACCATCCCCGTGTACGCAATGGTCTTTGTCTGGTCCGAGTTTGAACTCGCAACCCTCGGGTTGCTAATCCGTTGCTCTTCCAACTGGACGTGCAACGTTCGTGAGGAAGTTTGCAGAGTGGGGTGCCAATTCAGGTGTTGACCTCTTCATCTAACCGTGGTTCAAAATTGCGAGGTGCTGTCCATTATCTTTCCCTTCGGGATTGATCTCGGACCGTCGCCAATAGCCCGTTGTGTTGCTCCAGTGTGACGTTAATTGAAAATACCAATACCAAAAATAATCATGGCAGCTAACCCTCCTGGAACAGTTCCTTGGTCGGGGAGGGGGGGGGAATTTCAATTAACGTCACACTGGAGCAACACAATGGGCTATTGGTGACGGTCCGGGATCAATCCCAAAGGGAAAGATTCGAGGACAACACCACGTAATTTTGAACCACGGTCAGATGACGAGGCAACACCTGAGCTGGCACCCCACTCTCCAAACTTCCACACCACGCCAACGTGAGGACATTTGAGGCCACGACAGATTTAACGTGCACCAGCCCCCTTTGTACACGACGGTGTTTGGCTGGATTCGAACTCGCAACCCTTCGGTTGCAAGTCCGTTACTCTTCCAACCGGGCCACCGCGGCCCTCCTTGGTCGGTGGTTGGCATGATTGCTCAACTCCAAGTGATCTGAAACAAAATTAACCTGAACTTTGTTTCATATACTATAAACATGTAGCTATTGTTTGACCAACCGGAAAAATTAAACACAAATATTTGATGAAACTGTGACTTGGCGAAAATTCAAACTCGTCGAGCTAGCTAACACAAAATCTCCAACTTATATTTTGTATAAAAATATATAGACGTAACTTATATCTCTGTTCTGGTTCATTAAACGATAAAAGGATGTTTGTTCGACATGGTACAAAAATTTCAGGTCTTCAATCCAACAGTTTTATAACTAGATATCACATCCCAACTATCAAAACCTTCTACTTGTAGGCGGCGCAGGTTCGATTCCAGCCAGCTGCATTCCTCTCTGGGTGTATTTCTCTCTTCTGTGTCAGTAAAGCTTTCACTGTGTGTGTCAATTACTTGATATTGTATGTATTGTGTCAATTACTTCATATTGTATTGTGTCTGGCGCAGCATGGCCAAATATGGCCATGCTATGCCATAAAACCTCCTTGTGCCATAAAACCTCCTTGCGCTAAAACCTCAAAACCATCCCCCAAACAACCATCGAAAAAGCTGTTCCAGAAAAACGCTTTTAAGGTTTCAGTAAAGTTAAAGGAAGCATATTCAGTACTTATAGTATTTTCTCGATAATCTGCTATACAGTGCTGTAGATAAATGTAGGTAGGTAGGTATTTAATTGACGTCGCATTGGAGCAACACAACGGGCTATTGATGACGGTCCGGGATCAAACACGAAAGGAAAGATCCGAGGACAACACCACGTAATTTTGAACCATGTAGATAAATGTAGATAGCTGTAGGTAAGTTTGATATTTCGATCACCATCTTTCTATAATAAATCGTTATAAAGCGGCTTTGTAGAATTTATACCCTTATCAAGTGAGGTACTCTCCAAATTCCACATCTACACGTGGAATCTGTTAATAGTTTATCATTAGACCAATTTTGTGAATTTCGACTTGAAATTTTGCACACCTGGTTTTATGACCCCAAAGAATAAAATTACGTAAAAAATAATACAAAATCGATTTTTTTCGCTGAATAAAAAGAAAATCCCCGTTAATCTGAAGTGGTGTAGTGACCACCTAGTGCTGTTAGGTTTTACTAAGGTTACCATATTATTTTTCATCCTAACCGTTGCATTTTTAAGTAGACTTAGTATATTTTTAAAACAAACCGTGACAATTTTATACAATGTTGTGATCACTGCTCCTGAATTCAATAGGCTTAGGTCTAATTTGCCCTTGTATAACAAACGACAGATAACGTAGAGAGAAATATATTACTTACGAATTTATTATAGCCCGTTGTGTTGCTCCAGTGTGACGTTAATTGAAATAATAATAATAATAATAATAATAATACGAATTTATTGAACAAAACATATTACCACGTATTGATTGAAATTTTCAGTTTTCCATGTATTGCTGTTTAAAGATTAAAACGATTTGACAATTACCGCTTCAAAAAATGTACCCTCGAATTACCGTTGGTTTCATTAATTTTTTTGCAAATATTTCAGTTTCGAAACAATATTTTGTCCATTCAGAAAACGTTATCATCATCCTGTGTTCATAGGGTTTTATGCAGCAGTTCGGACGAGGAACATTTCTGCTGACAAAAATTATTTTTGCAGTATTTTTAAAGGATCAGCTTCAGTGTTACGTTCAAAGAAGGCTCGTGAAAAGGAAAGCAATGTCCTATACATCTAAAAGAACACTGAAACAATACTTTTCTTCTGACCCGGACACACCAGGTCTAAAATATTCATTCACGCGACAGGTCTAAAACTTCATTTACGCAAAACGTCTAAAATATTAATTCACGCCCTCCAGGTCTGAAATATTCATTCATACACCAGGTCTAAAATATTCATTCTCTTCAGGTCTGAAACATTACTTCACACACCCTCCAGGTTTGAAGTATTCATTCATACACTTCAGGTCTGTACTATTCCTTCCCATATTTCAGGTCAGAAATATTCATCTACACATTATGTCTGAAATATTCATTCACGCTTCAGGTCTGAAATGTTCATTCACACACACTAGGTCTGAAATATTCATTTACGCTCCAGGTCTAAAATATTCAATCCCAAGTCTGAAATATTTATTTACACGCTATATCTGTATTATTCATTTATGTGCACTTCAGGTCTGAAATATTCATTTACCCACTATGTCTGAAATATTCCTTCATCCACGTCATGTCTGTAATATTCCTTCATGCACTTCAGGTCTGTAATATTACTTCACACACTTCAGGTCTGAAATATTCCTTCACACATCAGTTGTCTGAAATATTTATTCACACACTATGTCTGAAATATTCTTTTCCAGGTCTGAAATGTCCATTTACACATTATGTCTCAAATTTTCATTCATGTGTACTTCAGGTCTAAAATATTCATTCACACACTCCAGGTATAAAATATTCACTCACGCTTCAGGTCTGAAATGTTCATTCACGCACTCTAGGTCTGAAACATTTATTTACACACAAGGTGTAAAATATTCATTCACACACCATATCTGAAATCCCCATTCGCTGATTTTAAATTAATGTAAAAATACCTTCCCTTTATTAGATGAAGACATTAGTGTTATTTCCATGCTCAAGCAAGTATTCAAATAGGAAATAAGTCTCTGGTAAACAGAGAAACTAGTTTTACAAAAATATATTTATTTCATTCTCAGCACATCTAGGAAAGCAAATTACATTAAAACCAATTCAAACTTCCGCATTTCCGAAAATGCGCAATGAATACGAAAGATGATTCGAAAAGAAAGGCAGTGGGGGTACAAATGAATGAACACCATATTAGTATAGATATCTACCTCTTCCACATAACTGAAACTTCTCAACTAGAGAAAAAAACTGATGCTGCTCGATAAGAAATGAAAATAAGTAGAGTAACGCCGATAAATTATCTGCCAGGTAGCTTTGGGATCTGAAACGTCCAACGCAGAATTGTATTTCCCAAGAGCTAAAAGTGTCCGATAAAGAACTTAGATCACGCGAATTAAGGATTCGAATCACAACTTCAAAGTGATTTTTTCCTGCACTCTCCTTTGATCTTAAAACCTACCATATGCTTCGTGTTTCGGTCATTTTCCTTTTTCGGACGCGTCGTTAGGCGATGTCACGTCGCCTTAGACCCGGGTTGAAGGCGATGTCAGCCTCAAGGAGCCCAGAATACGACACTTATATTAATTGAGCTTTATCTCTACTTTGGACGAAAGGACCAGACTCCATAAGTGACGCTTCCTTTTTGATTCGAGTTGACCTAGGAGATTCAAAAAATAAACTTTAAAGTAAAAAACTTTTGCAGTTTCTTAATTCTGTTGTTGATTTACTCATCTAAAAGCGTTTTTCACCCACGGATACAGATTTAGATTCAATACTTGTTTTTATTTGTATGTGGCTGGTTCTGTTGTGTGAATGGTTTGGATTGTCTCTCTACGGGGAGTTTACCAAACCTCTTTGGACCAACGACCCTTTCAAAGACATTTCTTTTCGACGCCCCCTGTGAAAAACTATTTCAACTAATAAATAATTGCAAGTGCAACTATGCCCATAATTTTTCAACTTCACTAAAATATTTATATAGTTGTGTGTGTAATTTTAGAATTTCAAAAAGCTAGTTTGGACATTATGATTTGTGTTCTTGCTTTTTATGATTCATGCTGACTAGGAGATTCAAAAAATAACCTTTAAAGTAAAAACTTTTGAAGTTTGACTGTTATTTTTTTTATGTACAGTCAAACCTCATTAAGACGAATCTCATTTAAGCAAATTTGTATTAACCGTAGTTCGTATCATCCGAGTTCAGTAAAAAGCATTATTTCAATAATAAAATAAAATATTAATTTACATTATATACTCTACAATACTTGGTTCATAAATGGTATTCTTCATCACAAAGATTATACAGATGATTCTTGATTACATAGATAATTCTTGATTACACAGAATATAATGATATTACATATTTCCTGATCACGCAGTTTTTGTCTTGAAATAGTTCTGTTATCGATTTTTGTGGTTTTTTTCGTGACATTTTTAAAGAAAATCTTTGATAAGGTCAACGCGGTTTAATTGAGCAGATGAATTTCCCCTGCCTAACAAAATTCGGTAAACAATTTCTAAGCCAGCAGTTGCTCCTTTTGAAGAAGGTACGCTTTTTCCTTCGTCTTCGGAATCTTCATTTATTCGTTCTTCACTCTCTTCCACAAATAAATCTTCTACAATTTTAGTCACTTAATGTTTCTGATAATACGATTGAAAAGAATCCGTTTGCCCTTAAGTTTCGAAAATTTGTTCCTCTTTACCGGAGATTAGTGTAACCCGAATTCTTCTAAAACGAATGATTAACATTATTTGAATAAACATTTTGATGGGGATTGGAATTCAGTTCATATCATCAGTAATTCGTATAAGCGAGTTCCTCTTTGTGAAGTTTGAACATTATTTGAATATACGTACATTTTGACGGGGATTGGAATTCGTATTATCAGTAATTCGTATTAAGCGAGTTCGTCTTTATGAGGTTTGTACATTATTTGTATATGCGTACGTTTTGACAGGTATTGGAATGTAGTTCGTATTACCAGTAATTCGTATTAAATCTTTGAGGCACACGATTTTAAGGAAAAAACCCAAGTTGCACAGAATTGTCTATTTCCTTATTCAGCTTCAAAATTAGTATGAAACATCAAATAACATGTTTCTTTAAATATAAAACGATTTATTCACTCATAATAAATTTTTACGTAAAAAACAACATATACCGTTATGAAAGACATAATTCACTACATCACACAATTCGCCAACCTTAATCACAACAGTGCCAACAACTTACTAATGGGTTTTGACATGTGTAAATTTTTGCATTCAGTTATTTACACATTAAGCGTTAGTTCATAGAATTTCCAACTCAATGAAAAACTTCAAATAACATATTAAACTGTATGACTAAGAGTAATTTCAACTTTTTGAAGTGGGTTAAAAAATATCCCACCGTGCATAAAAAGCTAAGAAAAAAGTGGGACAGTTTTTAACCCACCTAACCCCAAAGAGTTACGCGAGTTCGTCTTTATGAAGTTTGAACATTATTTGAATTACGTACATTTTGACGAGGATTGGAATTCAGTTCACATTATCAGTAATTCGTATTAAGCGAGTTCGTTTTAATGGGGTTTGACTGTATTGGTAAATGATCCGAGTGTATGAGGAAAAGCGTTTTCTCTTCCAACTCGCGTCCCTTCATCTTTGAACTTCCACAAAAGATGACTATTTTCGAGAAGTGTGACTAAGAGAAGAGCTATTTGCGTCCTGAATGCACTGCCTAAAATATGCCTCAACAGAACGAAATCCATCAAACACAAAGCGAAAACAAATGCATGCAAAACACTGAATGAATTGATAAAACACGGGGTAAGAGGAAATCTTCGCTGGAATTGTGACTGGAATATATTCAAGAAAATTCGGGCAAGTACTTTCGTCTTGACATCTACTTGCAAGAGGTGCGCGCGTTTCTTAGAACTGAGATAATACAGCAGGGTGAAGTTATTGTACTAAAAGAATGAAAATCGAATAAAGAGCTTAAGTTCTTGAGGGTTGTTAGGATAGGTGTGTAGTCTGGGTGTATTTCTTAAACATGGGCGAGTCTCATATGGAAATGAACTTAAGAACTTTATTGACAAAGCGATTTTTTCATGCTTTAGTTTTTCTAGAGTAAGCTGATTAGCAGCAGCTATCAAAATGAAGCATTCATTCATTGAAAACAAGGTTAATTATTCATAAACCTTTCCGATTATCTACCTTAAACGAAGTTTTGTAATGTTTAATGATTTAGCGAAAGGCTGGTTTATGAATAGACCCACCTTGAAAATTTAATTCATTCTTCAATTGTAATTAAATCGCTATTTTTCTCGCTTAAAAAGGAACTCAGTTGTGCAGGTAGAGTTATAATAGAAATCACTGAATTTAGGATTAGCTAAACTAGAACGCGGTTCTTACACTAACATTTTACATTCATCATCCTTTATTTGACTTAATTTCCTTTCAATCCTCAGGGTTGCTTGGGTTTTTATGGCGTAAGAGCCATATTTAGCCAAACTGTGCCAAATGCAAGACAGACAATGCAAAATAATGTGCATACGCATATAAGAAAAGTCTTATTGACACAGAACAGAAATACACAGAATAGAACTTACTCCGCCTACAGCTGACAGATGAAGTCCTCAGGGTATGTAGTTAATTAACGTCGCACTGGAGCAACACAACGGGCTATTGGCTACGGTCCGGGATCCATCCCGAAGGGAAAGTTCCAAGGACCACGACTCGTAATTTTGAACCACGGTCAGATGACGAGGTCAATACCTGAGCTGGCACCCCACTCTCCAAGATTCCACACCAAGCCAACGTGACGACATTTGAGGCCACGACACATTTAACATGCACCAATCCCCGAGTACACCACGGTCTTTGGCTGGACCGAATTTCGAACTCGCAACACTGCGGTCGCTAATCCGTTACTCTTCCAACTGGGCTACCGCGGGGGTCCGTAAAAACTAAAGAAAACCACCCCTCAAGTATTCACTCTTTCCAGTACTAACGATTCACCCACCAATAGAAAAGCGTATAAAGATATTGTTTTGCGTTGAAGGTTATTGATGATTGGTTGAGTTTTATAACTCAGGCACCATATTTGATCAAGCTGCACCAAACATAAGACAGACAACGCGTAAAGTAATTAACTTACACAAAGAAAGTTTTACTGATACAGGAGAAATACATCCAGGGTAAGAGTGTATTTCTCTCTTCTGTGTATTTAAACCCTCCTGGTGGTTGCCTTGACTAGATATCACATCATTAGCAAAACTGACCAGATCTTGTTGGACGAGATATCTCGTCATTAGAAGAAAGTGATGACGAAATATCTCGTCATTAGCGAAATTGGTCAGATCTTCATGGACGAGATATCTCGACGAAGCCGCTAGGAGGCTCAAGAGTAAGGGTATAATTCTCTCTTGAAGGAATCGTACCTGCGTCGAATACAACTCGGAGGTTGCTAGTGCAGTTAGTAAACCCACTGAACCACGGCGGCCGTTTTGATATGGGAAATCACGGGCTTTTTTGGCGTCAGAGTTAATTAATAGGTGGATAGTTAATTAACGTCACACTGGAGCAACACAACGTGCTATTGGCGAGGGTCCGGGATCAATCTCCAAGGGAAATATCCAAGGACCACGACTCGTAATTTTGAACCACGGTCAGATGACGAGGTCACATCTGAGCTGGCACCCCACTCTCCAAATTTCCACACTATTCCAATGTTAGGAAATTTGAGGCCCCGACGGATTAAAGTACTCCCCTCGTGTACACGACGGTCTTCGGCTGGACCGAGTTTCGAACTCGCAACCTTTCTGTCCCTAGGCGTCGGTGGGTAGATGAGTTATTTGTGTTATACAGTAAAAACGAAATCGCGAGTAAAACACAACTTGGGAAGTTTTCAAGAAAAACGTTTCTGACGCCCAGGATGAAGCTAAAATATAAAAACTTGTAAAATGACCAAAAAAGTACTCCAAAAATCACCAAAATGTCCTAACAACAAAAAATAATTCTTACTATAATAAAATTTTTCTTACTGTAAAGTATATATTGTAAACTATATCAGAAGATTGCGACGGAATTTCATCTTAGACTTCTAACACAATCCAGGCTTAGATTACCCGAATTCAAGCAAGTAACGCGAGCGCAAATGTGAATTTAATATTCATACATTGAAAAGTTTGAGCATGTGTTTTCTTTTCTCGTCTTTGTATCATTCCTCCTCTTGTAACTGGAAAAACAAAATTCTTTCATGCATCTCGAATACGAAGCGAGCTCTTTTGAACGTCTGGAATATATTTTCTTTATAACAAAAAAATATTCAGCCTTCTTCGACGAACAGAGGTCAAAATACGTGAGCTTTCGTTGAGAACTTACAACAAAAGAGACAAATCTATTCCGAATTCTTTCCGTCTCTCTCGGTTCCATTTTTTGCTATCGAAGAAAAATATTCCCTTGTTAGTGTTCGCTTCTTTCTTTTGTCAGCAAGTGTTTATCATGCGTTTTCAATTGAAATGCATTCGAGGATATTTTTATGTAAAGATAATGTTTACAATACAAATACTCTAGATTGCAATAGTCAACAGGCATTTGATGTTTTAAATCCCTGCTTATCTCAAAATTCCGCAATAATGTAGAACAGTTTTGCAGCAGTGTGGAATAGTTTTGTGCGGTAATTTGGAATAATTTTAGTTTAGAACAATGCTGCATAGTTTTGCATTAATGCAGAATAGTTTTACAACAATGTGGAGTAGTTTTTTAGCAATGTAGAATAGTTTTGTGTGACAATGTAGGATAGTTTTGTAACAATGCAGAATAGTTTTAAAACAATGTAGAGTAGTTTTGCAGAAATGTAGGATAGTTTTGTGTGACAATGTAGAAAGGTTTTGGAGCAATGTAGAGTAGTTGCCGGCTTATTTTATTATTTTTGTCAGCAAGTGTTTATTATGCGTTTTCAATTGAAATGCGTTTGAGGATATTTTTATGTAAGGATAATGTTTACAATACAAATAGTGTAGATTGCAATAGTCAAAAAGCGTTTGATGTTTTAAATCCTGTTTATTTGAAAATTCCACAACAATGTAGACTAGTTTTGCAACAATGTGGAATAATTTTGTGTAGTAATTTGGAATAATTTTAGTTTTAGAATAATGTAGTATAGGTTTTTCCGCAATGCAGAATAGTTTAACAACAATGTAGAGTAGTCTTTCAGCAATGTCGAATAGTTTTGTGTGACATTGTAGGAAGGTTTTGCAGCAAAGTAGAATAGTTACAGGCTTATTTTATTAAATCAGTATTTACGAAAAGACTTGGATTATATGATTTTGTAGAATGTGTATGCTTGAGTGTACAGTTGCCAGGATGAAATCAAACTACTTTTTATTTGCTCATCGTTCAGAGCAGAGCAAATTCAATGAAATAACGTTTTCCATCGATTCATACGCGTAACATTTGCTCAAGGGGTCGTCTTCATCTTAAATTGCACAGATTTCATAGCTTCCAACACTCAATTCTGAATATACATCAAAATTTAATCTCGAATGTGAGTCATTTGTTTCAATCGTTGTTAGATTATGAGTATGGATAATTCAGGACCACTTACTGTTAGTTTTAAAGCATTCCCTCTTTAATATTCATATCTTCCGTAATAATCTTCCTCACGCTGAAAATTTTCCTTCAGTTATTAAATAACCCAAACAAAATCTAAGTAATGTTTTGCTTTTAAGTTAATTCTTATGAAATTAATATTAAAAAAATAGGTATGGCAGGTATTTTAATTAACTTCGCACTAGAGCAAGACAATAGGCTATTGGCGACGGACAGGGATGAATCCCCAAGGGAAGGACACCGAGTTATTTTGAACCAGATGACGGTCAGATGACGAGGTCACACCTGAGCTGGCACCCGACTCTCCAAACTTCCACACCACGCCAACGTGAGGACATTTAAGGCCACGACAGATTTAACGTGCATCACCACCCTTTGTACACGACGGTCTTTGGTTGGATTCGAATAGTCCTTTACTCTTCCAACCGGGCTACAGCGGCTCTGCTTCTTGTGGAAAAGGTAAGTTTTATACATACAGGTTATTCGGAATTCATGGGGCAAACTTCAAGGGGTGTTAGAACACACTAAAAGAATCATTTGTTGTACATGTATGGGTGAAAGTGACGCGTTTAGGCGCAAACACAAGAGTTGAACAGGAAATGAAACAAAAGGTTTATTTACATCATTATTTTACAATTACTTATTTACAATGATTTTTTACAATAGCTGCTCAAAGGTGCCACCACCTACATTGCAAGCTTGGCAGCGTGGATTAATGGACTTTTTCGTCTCTAGAGTACACTGTTTGGTTTGGCGCGCTTGAATATCGTTCCTTTGCTGGTATCCGGTAGTTCAAAGGCTGGTTTCACAAGCTTGCCACACTGCCAAGCTTGCATTCATGTTGGTGGTTACACTTTTGATCAGTTTTTGTAAAAATTATTGTAAATAAAGTAATTGTTAAATAGTGTTAATAAATATTTTGTTTCATTTCCTGTCCAATTGTTGTGTATAAATATTGAAAATAAAGTAATTCTAAAATAATGTTAATAAATATTTCCTTTCATTTCCTGCCCAATTGTTGTGTTTGCGTCTAAAAGCGTCGCGTGCGCCCTTACACTGCTATACAAAAATGATTCGTTTAGTCTGCTCTTACACCCTTGAAGTTTGTCTGGTGTGTTCCGAATCTATCTGTATAATAGAACCATGATCTCATAAATATAAAAGTAGTAATTTTTTTGGTTGATGCAGAAGTTCGTCCCGTTTTTTTGACAAAAATTGAAGCATTTTATTTACTAAAAATTACATTTAATCAATATAGTATATGCCGTTCTGTTCGATTATCTTTCTCCATCTCTGCGGTAGTTGCATAATCCCGCGCTCATAGAAGTTCTGAGGTTTCTGGCTGAAGAACTGATCCAGGTGACGAAACTTTCCGAACCACTTAAGGCACGTGGAATCGTCAACGGCACCCTCACCCTACACAACACATATCTTCTTTTGCGTCTGCGAAGCATTCTTGCCTTTTCGGAAATAAAAAGCATAATATGTCGAAAATGCTCCTTATTTTCTGCCATTTTTAATGCTTAACAAAATTTAAAAAACAACCAAATAACACATTTGTTCTCCAAATACTCGCTGAAATTCCTTCTTTCAAACAACATCAAAACTTTACACGTGTGAAGTAGGTAACACTTCGGTTTTGCGATGCAATGCCATCTAGCGACAAAAAAGGGACGAACTTTTGCATCAACCAAATAACAATAACTTCATAATAATAATACAGACTGCTACAATTCCCTGCGGGACGAGTTATTTCAAAGTAACTACTGGCATTCTTTCAAGTAGGTAGGTAGTTAATTAACGTCGCACTGGAGCAACACAACGTGCAATAGACGACGGTTTGGGATCCATCCCGAAGAGAAAGATCACAGGACAGCAATGTGTACGGTTCCTCTACGCAATCCTACGGTTGCTAATCCGTTACTCTTCCAACATGGCTACTGCGGCCCTAAAATTACAATATGGGAGATTCCTTCGGGATAGTCAACCTTACGCCCAATCTGAAACGGAAAAAAACATGTCATAATCTCCCAATTTCTCTACACCTCGCATTCTTCTAAGACAATCAAAATCAAAATCCAGTTTTGCCAACACAGACCTCCCAAAGCAAAATGTGTAGAATAATAATCGAAACGGAAAATGAAGGTTAACGGAACGAGTCGGGGGAAGATTATGATCTGGCTGCGGAATGTCCAGTTTTGATTGCGTATTAACATGGCCAAATCGCTGACGCCCATCAGTGATGGGAATTATAAATAAATCAGTTCGTGCACTCCACCCAAAAATCGTTTTTACGACCGTCATTCGTAAAGCTGTCGACAGACAAAAAATTCGGTTTCCTGACAGGTGCAAGATTCCTTGCTGCAGAAATTCCATCGGATTGTGGAGGACTTGGACTCAGATTTTTGGTACCTTCGGAACTATCGACCCATTATCGGGTCTGTAGAGTCCAACCCCAAGGAACTTTAAAAAATTGACAGCTGGCAATTTGTGTGCTGCCCCTCGAAGGCGTACCGAAGAACCAAAGAGGTTTTTTAGGTGACCAGAGGGGAGGCCTTGTGAGGACGCTATGCTTGGACAATAGTTTAGATGTCAATTAATTCTCAGGTGTCGAGGCTCACAAAATACAAACTTTAGTGGACTAATATTCATTCCTAGGGCCTAGCTATCTCCTCTTTTTTACGACCGTCATTCGTAAAGCTGTCGACAGACAAAAAAGGCGTGCGGAAGAACCAAAGAGGTTTTTAGATGACCAGAACGGAGGCCTTGTGAGGACGCTGTGCTTGGACAATAGTTTAGGTGTCAATTAATTCCCAGGTGTCGAGGCTCACACAAAATACAATCTTTAGTGGACTAATTATATTCATTCCTAGGGCCTAGGTATCTCCTCTTTTTTACGACCGTCATTCCTAAAGCTGTCGACAGACAAAAAATTCGATTTCCGGACAAGTGCCTGATTCCTTGCTGCAAAAATTCCATCGGATTGTGGTGGACTTGGACTCAGATTAGGTTTTGGCACCTTCGGAACTTCCGACCCATCATCGGGTCTGTATAGTCCAACCCCAAGGAACTTTAAAAAATTGACAGCTGGCAATTTGTGTGCGACCCCTCGAAGGGGTACCGAAGAACCAAAGAGGTTTTCTTCAGATGGTATGTAGGAAGATATTTTAATTAACGTCACACTTGAGCAATACAACGGGCTATTGGTGACGGTTCGGGATCAATCCCAAAGGGAAAGAACCGAGGACAACACCACGTAATTTTGAACTACGGTCAGATGACGAGGCAGCATCTGAGCTAGGTTCCTGGAACGGACCGCTGGAGATTACGTCTTATCGCGTCAAGAGATCAGGCACCAACTGAGAAGTTGGCAACGTTCTGGCGCTCGCCAAGTACATGAAAAGTTACGCCAATTAAGAAGTAAAGCCAATAATTGTCACTGACATACGCACGGCGCGAAAAATTATTTTTGAACTACCTCACTCCTTTCAAAACTATTCTGTAATCTATGCAACCATCCTGTATATATAAATAAGCTTTAATTTATAAAATTCATTAATCCTTTTCTGTTTAATGGATTTCTTAATCCCTGGATTTTATAAAAATATACAAAATGGTCACCACATGCTCATCGGAGCACATTTGAAGGAAGGAAGCAGGAGGTGTGGAAAAATTCTACTGAGTCTTACAGGGCATACGAGGCAGAGCATACAGGGCATACTCGTACAGGGTCACATTTACTACGGACCCAACCTCATGATGTGTTCAAGATACTCAATGTTTAGTTTGTACCAAATGAATTTCTCTTTTAGTTTGGGTACATGCGCTACTATTGAAAATTCCAATGAAACTAGGGGTTGCGCTAGCCCGGTTGGAAGAGTAACGGATTACTAATCGGAGGGTTGCGAGTTCGAATCCGTCCAAAGACCGTCGTGTACAAGGGGGCTGGTGCACGTTCAATCTATCGTGGCCACAAATGTCCTCACGTTGGCGTGGTGTGGAAGTTTGGAAAGCGGGGTGCCAGCTCAGGTGTTGACCTCGTCATCTGATCGTGGTTCAAAATAACGAGGCGTTGTCCTCGATTTTTCCCATGGGATTGATCCCGGGCCGTCACCAATAGTCCGTGTGTTGCTCCAGTGCGACGTTAATTCGACTATCTACCTACGTACCTAGCATCAGGTCCAGGAATCATAATAACGGAGACCCTCTCTGGACTTCATGTGCGACTTTAAAAAGAAATTTGAAAAGAATCAAATCATTTCGGAATAGAAATCTCACCGTGACTTTCGTTGAGCGATATAAATAACGCTAAACGCATTTAATCATCAATTGAGATTAAGTTCAACTCGAAGAAAAGTGAAGAGACGCTGATAAAATTATTGAGGCATAAAAAGAAATCCCACTAAACGATTCAATGAACCACGACTGTGTAATCTTTCAGATAAGTGACTCTTAAATAGGGTATGCCAAGATGGTTTCACTCGTTAAAGTTCAAATTTTGCCGAAGGTGCTGTTGCTTTTCCAGTAACAATGAATGGGCAAGGGTGGACATGCTTTAAAAGTATCGGTGTGAGAACTTTGGGGGTGGACTCACAGCTGTCCAAAGGGTAGGAGTAACTGTCAACGTGATGGATCTCTTATTAACCCTCCTGTGATTGTCTCAACGAGGTATCTACAGGCGGTTATCAAAATAATGGAAACACCTGTGAATAAAAGTGACATTTAAGAATGCGCTTCGTAAGCACTAAAATATAATCCTAGCTACCAGTTTTTTTAATATAAAAAGTACTATATATCATGGTAGTATGAGGTAGCTTTAGTGAAGTTGTATACGTCGTGGATTTTTGTCAAAAGCGTAAAATGTCAGACCTCACAGACTTTCAAAGAGGCCAAATTGTAGGAGCCCGACTAGTTGGAGCAACTGTGACCGAACATCCCAGCTTTTAGGCGTTTCTGGAGGTACGGTGTCTAAAGTCGTGACAGCGTACACACAGCGCGGCAAGACAAGCTCGGCAGAGCAAAATAATGGACGGAAGGAGAAGCTGAGTGAAAGAGACCGACGGGTATTGAAGCGGATTGTAATGTCTAAAAAGAAAACAACTGCAGCCAAAATGACCGCAGAGCTCAATCAACATCTGGATTCTCCAGTGTCAATAATTACAGTTAGGAGGCACCTTCATAAACAGAACATTTACGGCAGAATAGCAATTCCCAAGCCACTTGTCACAGATGTTAATGCCAAACGTCGTCTACAGTGGTGCCACAACCACAAAACCTGGTCGATTGATAAGTGGAAGACAGTTATATGGTTAGACGAATCATCTTTCACACTTTTCCCCACAACAGGACGGGTACACTTTTGGAGGACACCTGCACAAGCGTATGATCGTGATTGTCTCCTTCCAACTGTCAAGCATGGAGGTGGATCTGTCATGGTATGGGCAGCCATGTCGTGGTTTTCTGCTGGCCCAATCGTAACCCTGAAAGGAAGGATCACTGGGGAGCAGTATAGAGAAGTTTTAGCTGACCAGGTCCATCCTATGATGCAAACTTTGTTTCCTGCAGGAGATGGAATTTTCCAGTATGATAATGCTCCTATTCATGCAGCGGTACTGGTCCAATCATGGTTTGATGAACACGAGGATGAACTGAAACATCTACCTTGGCCAGCACAGTCCCCCGACCTCAATATAATCGAACCGTTATGGTCTATTTTAGAGCGTTCAATCCGGAATCGATATCCTCCAACGGCATCTCTCCCGGAACTTTTACAATATCTCCATGAAGAATGGTACAATATTCCTCTAAACACTATTCAGCACTTGTATGATTCAATTCCCAGGCGAATCCAAGCTGTATTACATGCCAAAGGCGGTCCTACGCCATATTAGTAAAGGATTCCTTATAAATCCAGTGTGTTTCCATTATTTTGATAACACCCTGTATCTCATCATTAGCAAAACTGACCAGATCTTGATGGACGATGTATCTCGTCATTAGAAAAAACTGACCTGGTCGTGATCTCGTCATCATCAAAAGACTGCAATGTCTTCATTCGGAATTCAATCGGCATTCATTCGAGATATCTCGTTATTAGCAAAACTGACCAGATCTTGACGGACGATATATCTCGTCATTAGAAAAACTGACCAGATCGTGATCTCTTCATCATCAAAAGACTGCAATGTCTTCATCATTCGGAATTTAATCGGCATTCTTCATGACGAGATATCTCGTCATTAGCAAAATTGGTCAGATCTTGATAGACGAGATATCTCGTCGAAACCACTTGGAAGGTGAAGCGAAGATGTGCATCCAAATACTTAATACAATACCGTGCACAAATGTATCGATTTTCTTTTCCTTTGCACAAATGTAGACATTTTTAAAACTACAATTAAAAGGTACAGTTTAAAGAAAACAGACTGTACATTGCAGCACAAAAAGTCCACATTTCCTGGGGCCCCATACTTCCCGTGCCGTAGTAGCATGGTACCGGTTGGTCGGTTGTTTTTAGGTCTCACGGCGCAATGGTCATATTCGGCCAAGCTGCGCCACACACAAAACAACGCCAAGTAAAATATGTGAAAGGAGAAAAAGAGGGAGTGTGAAATAAAGTAGTATGATGAAAGCAGAAAAAAGATCGCTTAGGAATTCCGGGAATTCGATCCCCGTGTTTACTAAAGACAGTAAGCCCCATGGGAACGGAAAAGATCCCTAGAGTACCTTGGGTCTGTGAAGTCCTTACACACCTAAAGGAGATGTGCTCGTGAGGGCACGATGGTTGCACAGTCTCCCCATATGAGGGCCCTTTTCTTCCTTCAAATGGGGCAATTCCTCTGCCCTGACTACTTAAGGTCATATATGAAGATTTGCTGCTGGGCGGACGCAATTGAAGATCTTTTTGGAAATCCCTAACATCCAAATATAATTTCATTTCTCACCGACATTGGTTTCTCGTCACCTGACCGTGGTTCAAAATTACGTGGTGTTATCCTCGAATTTCCCTTTGGGATTGATCCCAGACCGTCACCAATAGCCCGTTGCGTTGCTCCAGTGCGACGTCAATTAAAGACCTACATGGTTTCATAAGATACATTTCGGATTAATGCTTCGATTAAATTTCGCTTGAGAATCGCAGCTTATTAAATTTTAAACTCTAAAATCTCAGAAGACTTAATTTACATTGAATGGGTGCTTGGTCTAACACTGTCCTTTCTCCATAAAAATCCATCCGTATATATGTAGGGGGTTCGACTCCCCACATTAGGACATAGGGCCTCTGTGGTCAGAGATGGCGAGCCATATCCGTACAAGTTAAGAAGCAACTATTTTATATTAAACATGTTATGATGTTAATTAATGATTTTATTAATTTAGGGAACAAATCCATGTCCCCTTAATTCTTCAGGTGTCTCCAAAACATGAGTATTGCATTTTTGTAATATTCCAATAGTAATGTGAAACAAATTGCTCCGAAAATCCACATATTTTGGGTATCCTATAGGTAACGCGGGCCGCGGCAGCCTAGTTGGAAGAGCAACGGATTAGCAACCGGAGGGTTGAGAGTTTGACTGGACCGAGATTTGACTTTGACTGGACCGAGTTCGAAACTCGGTCCAGTCAAAGACCGTCGTGTGCACGTGGGCTGGTGCACGTTAAATCTATCGTGAGCTCAAATGTTCTCACGTTGGCGTGGTGTGGAAGTTTTCAGCCTTTGGTCGCGAGCTCAGGTGCGGTTCTCGTCATCTGACCGTGGTTCAAAATTACGAGGCGTCCTTGGATCTTTCCCTTCGAGATTGATCCCTGACCGTCGCCCATAGCCCGTTGTGTTACAGTAATGTGAATATAATCCACTACCTACCCATAGGTAATGCGCTTTTCCCCTAAGCTGGTCAAGATGAATGATGCAACGTTTTAGGCATTGCGTAATTGGACGTATGTTTTATTCGAGTTTGCAATGTTGAAAAAATTGTGTCGGTTTAATTTTTCTCGCGTGAATTTAAGGTGCGTGTATACACTAGAAATCTCGAAAATTGGCCAGAATATCGATCTATTTTTTTATTAATGCAAAATATTGTTCAGCTTTCAAACGATACCAAGATCTTGTAAAAATTCAAAATAGTATTCAAGTTACAAGGGTTTGGTTAGGTACTGTCACCACAGACTATCACGGTTCCAAAACTTTAAACTCGATTTCTGAAGAACTGTTTTTGTAATAGGATGCTTCTTCCGAACAGTGATAACTCAACCATGAATTGATCTATTATAATTACTTTTGTGGTCATTATAATCTATATAATACAGTGGATGTTTTGACCCTCAGTCGAAGTTATTGGTTAAGAAATGAATTTTTATTTGATTTTCAAATGTTGAAATTCCTGAAAAATTTGATTTTTTAGGCTCCTTTCGTGAAAAAAATTGTAAAAAAAAACGTATTCCCTCTAGCAACTTGATGGAGGGTCAAAACATGAAGAAGAATATTAGAACTTCGAAAACTGTATTTCTTTTGGGATCACCCAATACATACCAAGAAACGAGGCATATAAAGAAACAGAAAATTGCTCCTCGCAATTCTGAGAACCAGAGATCCTCCATTACTACACTGCTTTTTAATGCTCTTTTAATACTATGATGCAAAAAGGCGTCGATCAGGGCAGAGCTGAACCTAAAAACAATGCTTCCTGTGACCCGAGAAAAATCCAAGTTGTGATTGATTTCAAAGAAAATTAACCTTTTCGATTAAAAAATCAAAACAAATCTAGGCACCATTGCAAAATATTTAGTACTACTAACGCCATCTGTTGCAAGTGAATGAATAATTCTGCCAATTCCTGTCATGTTAAGTAGCGCCATCTAGGTAGAACATACACAAGTACAGTTCTTTCGTTGCAATCAACTTGAAATGTTGACGAACTCGAATGTTATAAATTTAAACAAACACAATTGAATTTACCCACCATAAACTGCGAAATCGTTGGGAAAAACCAAATTTCGCATTAATCAGTTGGTCTGTCGTAAATCGAATATACCGTTCAATGTATTGCAGGTTGATAGTTGAATTTAAGTTGCACTCACTGATCTCTTACATACTCAATTGTTTTCCCTTTGCAAGAAATCAGTGCATTCTGGGGTGTTAAATAGAAATTAAAACTTGGGCGCAAAGAAAGTGGTTATTGTAGTTCTACAAATGTTTAGTGATTATTGTTCAAATGCAATAAATAATTCAATATTCTTTTAAGGGGTGAAAAAAATTATAACCAAGGTAGTACAATTTAAAAGTTCAAGATTTATACAAGTTTCATATTTTTTCTATTTCCTTGTAGGTGTTAGGTGTGTAGACATGTTGAAATTGATTATGTAAATACAACTGTTTTACCTTTTCAAAAACTTTCAGACAAATAATCCTACTCGGGTATTTTTCGTTTCAATATTTTGAAACATGCAGTGAAAAAAAAGGAAAAATCACAAAGCTTTATATTTCACGTTACAACAGTAGAATAATATTACTACTGATTTAACAACAATGAATTCGAAATATCTCAATGCATGGTAGTTCAGAGATGAAATGGTGTTGCTCTTGTTAAGAGATCTCGTCACTCTTTCCTGGCAATTTGATCAGTATTCAGATGGAGAACAAAGAGTAAAAAAAAGCAACGGGGAAAGATAAAAAATATTTTCAATCTTTATTTTCAACACCGAAGAGTTAACCATCTCTAAAAGTAATTTGAAGTCCCTCATCATTATTGCAATGAATTAACGTACATTTTGTTGTAGTTGTAAATATTGCCAACAGATGGCAGCACCACAAAAGCTAAATCACAGATTCGATTTAGGAAGAAAAATGGATTTTTGATTAAAAGATTTGTTATTTAGGGTACAGAGAGAGAGATTGAAATTGAATATTGATATTTCCGTTCCGGTAAAGGTTGCATAAATTAGCTTCTGGTAATTATGCGACAGATGAGCATAAGTTTTGCTTATTTCCATTGAAATTGCGCAAAATTCCATTATTTCGCTGATCAACTTAATTTAAACTAGTACGTCAGAACAAATACGATAAATGTACTTTAATATGATTACATTTATTGAATTCATTTTAATTCATTGTGTAATCGTAAATAGAGCTCGAAAAGAACAGAAAATGAACTAAGCTCTGATATGGTTACGTATTGTCTATGAAAAACCTTAATATGTCGATGAGTATTTTCAAATTGGTTTTGGAACAATAAAATGTCAATAATTTTATAGACAAATATCAATAAACGCCTAAAAATTTTGCAAAGCATAAAGGGGAGACTTCAGAATTTTGTCTTATAGCTTAGTTTCAGATCACTTTAGGCTTTATATATTTATTAGTTCTGCGCGTCATTCTATTAAGATACTTCGAAGCTTATTCATAACGAATGGCAAGAACAATACCTGAGCTGGCACCCGATTCTCCAAACTTCCACACCAACCTGAGGTCATTTGAGACCACGACAGATTTAATGTGCACCATACCTCGCGTACACGACGGTCTTTGGCTGGACTGAGTTTCGAACTCGCAACCCTCCAATTGCTAATCCGTTGCTTTTTCCAACTGGGCTACAGTGGTCCGGTAAGGTGACGAAAGCGGGGTTAATTCCAGCATAATTGAATAATAGCATGCTCTAATTTATGCATGTGATGTCTTATATTGAAAGCAGAAATAAATTCATTTTGGGGGAAATTAGTGATGAAATGCTATAGGAAAATCTAATATCAGAATTGTCAAAAGAAAATAATTCCTCTGTTATGAGGTTGAAAATTGTTATTAATTGTTAAAAAACTGTTATGAAGATTGAAAATTCACTTTCAGGAAAACAGAATTGCACCTCCGGAAGAAAAGTAGCATAAGTCAAAAACATGAAATTTTTCAAAAGCAATTGAAAATTGCATTTTTGTAATTGCTTTTAGATGATAATATAAAACATGCCAGTCATCTAAAAGTTACAAATCACATAAAAGTCAATTTAAAATTTTCTTAGCCTCTCTTTTTACTCCCTTAAACCATTCCTATTGTAAGTTATCATGTTTACTGATTTTGCTGTTCATTCATATCAAAATATAACTGAAAGGAGTGCGATATTGTAACACGAAAACTGACCTATCACAAAATAGTAAATTTACGTATTTTACAGGAATTCAAAACGATATGTGACGGTCTTTTGTAATTAGTTCGAGATTACTAAATATATATAAAAATAACACAACTTGAGGTAAAACACTTTCCTGAAGGAACAGGTCATCACTCTTCGAACGCTAAGACCCAACTAACATGAAACACTTGTTGGATTCTATAACAATAATTGACGGTTGGTCAAAGTGATATTTGTGAGATTTTCAGAGAACTATTACTATGTGTGTTGTGTCAGTTTTCTTTATGGAAGATCAATGTACTGCGAGCTAATCCACCTAAAAACGAAAATTATCTTTTGACTTGTGTCACTTTTCTTGCAGGGATGGATGCATTTTTTGTCGAAGTTTACAAAAGTATTGTATACAACGATCGAATAAGAAAACTGGATACAGCTTTGATATAAAGACTTTTTGTGGCAATGCTTCTGGCGCATTTTTTGGCGTGCTTTTTGTAGCGAGTTGGGGCAGGCAAAGGCAACCACGCTTTATTAGGATTGTGGCAACCTCACGATTATTTGAATCATTTATTAGTTTTTGTAAACCCTTATCTAGTTTTATTTTACTATACCTAAATAACTCTAGTTTGCTAGAATCGATTATCTTTTATAACATTCATATGTTCAGCCTGGTTCCATTAGACTTAAAACTAATAAAGTATTAACTTGGCCAAACTTCTATAACATATTTCAGAAAAATAAAGATTTTTTTCATTAAAGTAGATCTTACCTTGTAGCAGTGAGAATAATCAGTTGTGTTTTTTCCTTCTTTTTTTAAATTATTTTCTTTAATTATTTTCCGCCAAGCCCCAAACGGTGTTTTTTCTAAGAAATTCTTCCTTGACGACATAAAAAACACGCCAAACACGACCCAAAAGCATTGCGACAAAAGTCTATATAAAATCAAAAATCTAGTTTTATCTATATTTATATCTATCTATATTTATATCAAAACTTTATATCAGTAGTCTTTTTTTTTTTCAAAACTTTATATCTGTAAAGTCTTTTTTTCAAAACTGTACCGAAAATTGTTAACAAAAACCATTGATGATTCTGACGGACGTATAAGAACCAAAAAATTAAAAAAACCTTTCAAACCGGAATAAGCATATATACATGTATGTGTTTTGACTTTTCAGGAAGGCCCGCAGAATGCAAATAACAGGTTGCGGACATTTCTGCACTCAAAACACGCAGGAAAATTATCTCGTACTATTTTCTTAATGTTACTGCCCAAGTAGATCGTTTTGTGAAAGACCTAATGACAAGCATGTAAGCATACTTCTTACGACTTGCTGTGAATTTTCACGCTTCATAGAAAGGAGAGAAAAGCGATTATCTTATCCAAGTTCAACGCTCTGGGTTAAAGCACACTCAATACTCATATCCTGCCATCATGGGTAGATTGATCAAAATAAAAACATATTTTTATTGCCGAAGAACGCCTACCTTCGAGGCTTCACTGGTTTCGTTTTTCATTTCCTTTTCCAATAAAAATATGGTTCAAAGAATTTAGCTAAAGATATTTTATTCTTCTGACGGAGGGCGAGCAAATAAAAAGCTAGCAATCCGTTTTATTTAAGGCCGTCGTGTACAGGGGATGGTGCACGTTAAATCTTTCGAGGCTTCAAATGTCCTTGCATTGGCGTGGTGTTGAAGTTTGGAAAATGTGGTGAAAGCTCAGACGTTAACCTCGTCACCTGACCGTCCGTGGCTCGAAATTTCAAAGCGTTGACCTCGGATAGTTTCCTCCGGGATTGATCCCGAACCGTCGCCATTACACCAGCGTATTTGCCTCCAGTGCGACGCAAATAGGACAAACCTACCATTTATTTTAAAGCGATGCCAAGCTTGCATGTAGGTAGTTAATTAACGTCGCACTGGGGCAACACAACGGGCTACTGGGATCAATCCCGAAGGGAAAGATCGAGAACACCTCGTCATTTTGAACCACGGTTAGATGACGAGGTCAACACCTGAGCTGGCACCCCACTTTCCAAACTTCCACACCATGCCAACATGAGGACATTTGAGGCCACGACAGATTTAACGCGCACCAGTCCCATGTACACGACGGTCGCTGGTTGTATCAAGTATCGAAGTATTCGCTGGCTTCGATTACGAACCTTTTAAATGTTTATTTTATGACTATTCTCTAGAGAAGTATCTATTATCTCAATATCTGGTATATATATATATATTCTTGTTTCCTTTTTACTTTTATCGTGACTTTTTATATCACACTTGGTGTGCTTGTTATCCATCCGGATTAAGACAGACATCGCAAGAGACTCGTTGTTCGGAATCGATAGTTTCTATCATCAGAGTAGGGAAGAAGAGGAGAAACGGATGATTTTTATCGGGGAATTAAGAATTTATTAATGCGTGGGGTGGTCCATCTCAGTTGCAGCTCTGTTCTGATTGATTAGGGGGCGGACTCAAAATTACCTCAGTTAACTGACTCTTCAATCTCCATGTGACTCCTGATTTCGCTCTTAGCTTAAAAAATAAAAGTTTTGACAGTTGAGGCACGTGGATGGTTGGGAACAGGGGCCGTAGTTGAGAAGATTGCATGTCCTATTTTTGTAGGGGAAATATTCTCGAATTTTGTACGCACACTCCATATAGAATCAATCAGAGCTTATGAAACAGATTAATTTAAAATATTAAACATTTTGATTAATTTTTAACGTCTCATTGCTACGCGTCTTATTTTTGAACGGAAGATTATCGAATTTTATACGCACACTCCATAGATTCAATCAGAGCTTATGAGACAGATTAATTAAAAATACTAAACATTTTGATGAATTTTTAACGTCTTATTACTACGTCTTATTTTCGTAGGGAAAAGATTCTCGAATTTTGTACGCACACTCCATAGATTCAATCAGAGCTTATGAGACAGATTAATTAAAATACTAAACATTTTGATGAATTTTTAACGTCTTATTACTACACGTCTTATCTTTTTAGGGAAACGATTCTCGAATTTTGTAAGTACACTCCATGCAGAATCAATCAGAGCTTATGAAACAGATTAATTTAAAATATTAAACATTTTGATGAATTTTTAACGTCTTATTGCTACGCGTCTTATTTTTGAGTGGAAGATTATCGAATTTTATACGCACACTCCATAGATTCAATCAGAGCTTAAGAGACAGATTAATTAAAAATACTAAACATTTTGATGAATTTTTAACGTCTTATTACTACGTCTTATTTTCGTAGGGAAAAGGTTCTCGAATTTTGTACGCACATTCCATACAGAATCAGAGCTTATGAAAAATGTTGATCGATTAAAAATATTAAACATTTTGATGAATTTTTAATATTTCTACGACCCAGAGAGCTTGTGGTTAGAACAAGAGAAGCGTATTAAATTCTCAGAGCAATTTAAAACCTTTATCATAAATAAAACTCCTCCAGATCTTGTCGGGTTCGATTCCTTCCTGAGTGCATCTTCTTGGTCAGAAAAACTTTCTTTGTGTGTATGTCTATTACTTGCCGTTGTCTGTATTGTGTTAGATTAACAACCGGAGGTTTGCGAATTCAAAACTAGGTCCATCCAAAGAACGTCGTATACATGGGGGCTTGTGCACGTTAAATCTGTCGTGACCTCAAATGTCCTCACGTTGGAGTAATGTGGAAGTTTGGACAGTGGCGTGTCACCTCAGGTGTTGTTCTCGTCATTTGACCGTTGTTCAAAATGACGAGGCGTTCTCCTTGGATCGTTCCCTTTGGGGTTGATCCCGGACCGTCACCAATAGCCCGTTGTGTTGCTCCAGTGCGACGTTAATTAACTACCAACCTAACTATTATAACGAATATTACTGGAATGTTAAAATATTTCGTTATAATAGAATTTTTATTAATTTGTATATGCAGAAGGGACTCGAAATTTCTTGGTCAAACTTTAAGGGGCGTGGCCGAGTGCATCAAGATAAAAATTTGTTCATTATTTGTCAAAGATTGTATGCTTGCGTATGAATGTTGAGCGTAGGTGTAAAGCCGTGGTCAAATAGGTAAGCGTAAAGCGCAAAGCGACAAGAGCAGACCAATCAGAGCGTTTTCACAGCTCGCGCCGGTACCACTGATTGGTCTGCGCATATCACTTAGCGCCTTGCGCTTCCTATTTGACCACGGCTTTAGAGAGTTCTGTTTGGCGCGTTTGCAAATCTTGTTCTTTTCAATCTGACGCACGTTTTTTCAATCTGACGTTCTGACGCATGGGGCTGCCAATACCAACGGAAGAATTACAAAAATATTATACTGTAAACGCTCCCCCCCAATAGGTGATGTCTTCCAACCTCGCGTAAAAACTCTATTTCTGTTTCTGGAGTTCTCGACAGTTCGTATCGTACCTGCTGATATGAAATGCTCCGGCCTCAACTATCAAAGAAGCGTTCACGGTACAATCTTCCAGGAACTGCTACGTTTCCATTGGTAGCCATAAGAGAGACCAGTGGGTCCCAAGCTTATCAGTCCAAGGATCCCTTGAAAATTAAAAGCTTTCCCAAACCCCTTCGGATCATAAAATTAAATTGGGGGACATGAGAGATCTGCATAAGGACTTGTGATTCTTATCCTCATTCTTATCTTATCACCTTAATCTTCCTAGTGTTTGTCTTGACTACGTATCTCTTCATTAGCGAAACTTACAAGATCTTGATGGACGAGATATCTCGTCATTGGAAGAAAACTGAATACCTATTAATCTCGTCATCGTAAAAAAATCGACAATATCTTCATGACGAGATATTCGCCATTAGCAAAATTTGACAGATCTTGATGAACGAAATATCTCGTCGAAACCACTTAAAGGGTTAATACTAGGAGTAAAATATTTAAATCTATTGGATAGATAATAAAACGTTGAAGCTTCACATTAAGGATTAGTGATGACAATTTAAAGTTCTGAAACAGAAAGATTAGAGTTCTGAAATAAACAGTAAATGTTATGCGAACTCTTATTTACAAGTTAAAATCAAAATAATATTTTGACATCAAAATACACTGCTGGCCACCCAAATTGCAACACCAAGAAAGACAAGAGATATCACAACAAAATTTATTTTGTAGATAACATGTTGACCAAGTATCAAATGATTAAATTTATAGACTTCTGTGAAGTGTGGTTCCTGCCAAAATCAGTAGCCAGAGTAGCCACCATTGTTGGAGATCACCGCTGCCACACGCCTCGGCATTGATTCAAAGAGACTTTGGATGTGTTCTTGGGGTACAGCAGACCAAGCAGCTTCCACACGTTGCCAAAGTTGATCTGGTGTGGCAGCTGGGGATGTATTCTGGGTCAATCGTTGAGCAACCATGGACCACATGTTTTCTATCGGCGAAAGATCCGGAGAGCGAACTGCCCACGGAAGCAATTCAATCTGGCGATTGACGAAGAACCCTTGGACAATGCGTGCCACGTGTGGTCGCGCATTATCCTGTTGAAATATGGCTGTGGGCAAGCCCTGAAGGTAAGGAAGGACAACTGGCTCCAACACCTCGGAGATGTAGCGCTGGCTGTTTAAAGTACCGGCAATGCGTACTAGAGGAGTGCGAGAGTGATATCCAATACCGCCCCATACCATAATACCCGGTGCAGGACCAGTGTGGCGGTGCATAACGCAGCTGTTCAGCATCCTCTCTCCACGGTGTCTCCAGACTCGAATCCGACCATCGTGGTGTTGCAGACAGAAGCGTGACTCGTCAGTAAAGACAATTTCATTCCATTCTGCCGTCCACATCCTTCTTTCATCGCACCATTGGCGGCGGAAACGTCTGTGGTTCTGCGTCAAGGGTAGACGAAGCAATGGACGTCTTGCGGACAGACCACTCTGCTGTAAACTGCGTCGAATGGTACTCGCAGACACTGGATGACGCGGTACAGACTGAATGTGCTGTGCTATGGTTCGTGATGTGGCTGAGCGATCCGTCACTGCCATACGCACAATATGCCTGTCATCACGTGAAGTGGTGCACTGAGGTGGATGCGATCGAACACGTCGGTCCGTCGTACCCTCCTGCATCCAACGATCACATATCCGCATTACAGTTGTTTGGTTTCGTCCAACACGACTACCGATTTCCCTGAAAGATAATCCACAATCTCGGTAGGCCCCTATCCTTCCTCTGTCGAACTCGGATACTTGATCAAAAGATGATCGCTGTTTTCTACGAGGCATAATTGATCGGGTTTTTTTTGAAAAAAACCACAAGGAAAACACAATTGCCGTACTTGAAATCGTCGAAATCTCCAAGCCTTAAATAGCGCTTTGAAGTCGCGCCACAGGCGCGCGTGATGTGCGTCTGCGCTGAAATTCTAATCATTTGCATATCTCACCTCCGCTAATGCATGTTGTAAATTTCATATTATTTGCATGCTTCCTTCAGGGTGTTGCATTTACGGTGGCCAGCAGTGTATATACTTTAATCTGAATGTGAAGAATGAATATCTGCTTTTTATCAATTAGTTCAGCAATGTTTGGTTTATGTCTGATCGTTTCAATATTTAGTCATTCTCAACTTCACGTTTATTTCAAATCAATAAATACTGGAATCTCCTACTAATTGTTTTGTAAGCAAAATTTAGATTTTAGGATTTAAAAGAATCGGATGAAATAATGGAATATTTTATTTTTTTCTTGGAAATTCTTTAATTTGGCTGGTGAAGCATTGCATGTTTTTCGCGGGTCCCATGAAACCTTGTCGTGGACCCCTGGGTTCATCTTGGAATGAGTGTAATGCTCCATCACATGCGAAATCCACGTTGAGAATGAAGTTTGAAAACCTCTACGTTCCAGAGGTCACATTGGAACGGTTTATTTTGCCTTTCCAAATCAACTAAGGGTGTATAAACTTTTTTATAGTAACCCCCAATAGAAGAGGCAAAAACAACGTTGACCACCAAGTCCCTCTCGACTACAAAAAGCCTCTGGAAACCCATCGCTGTTCAGTTGCTTCAAGTTCTCTGGAGATTGAGGGCCTTCGACTCAGGTTCTCCCACCAAAGTCTACTCACGTCACAAAACAACGTCAGCATATGAGGACCTCCGGAACAAAGGGGTTGCGCGGCTAATTTATTAATCTGTGATTTCATTAAAGACGGGCCCTCAACATTATTTCTTACTTAAAATAGGATGCAGAAATTACGGCCAGGTTCAGAAATTAAAAGCATAAAACCCCCATCTGCTCTCTCCAGAAAAGTATATCCCTGTTTTCTCATCAATGGAATTTCACTTCATTGTCACATTTTGACATTTGATTACATTTTGGTGTACACCCTCACAACAGCAAAGAGGGAAAAACAAAGATATTACACGCGCTGCTTTTATTAGTTTACAAACCATTCTCAAAATCAGCTGCGAATTTCACTATATTGACGACACTATTCACCCTCACAACAAACACCAAAGAGGAAAAATAAAGCTTTCTACGCACGCTGATTTTATTAGTTTACAAACCATTCTCAGAACCCTCTTTGTACTTTACTACATTGACGACACTGTTCACCCTCACAACACCAAAAAGGAAAAGCGAAGATATTACTCGAGCTGTTTCTATTAGTTTACAAACCATTCTCAAAATCAGCTGTGAAGTTCACTACATTGACGATACTGTTCACCCTCACAACACCAAAGAGGAAAAAATAAAGGTTTAACGCACGCTGATTTTATAAGTTTACAAACCATTCTCAGAATCATCAAAGAACTTCACTACATTGATGACACTATTCACCCTCACAACACCAAAGAGGAAAAAATAAAGCTTTTTACGCACGCTGTTTTTATTAGTTTACAAACCATTCTCAAAAGCAGCGGAGCATACCGCCTCAGCTGCACAGGGTTGGGCTAACCAATAAGCAATCACTTTCCCTCCAGCCTGTTCATCGCCCAACAGATGGCAGACGAAAATATATCCCATGGATTTTAGGGTTAATTCTCTCTTCCTTTTTATTCGTCCTTTTAATCGCTCGCGCGCGGGTTCTATCACAAAATATCATCCAGAGGAGCTGGAGGGGTATTTTTTTGGTCCCTTGTACTCTCTTTGAGATTCGAACCACCCCCTAGATGCCCCTGCAATAGGGCACGTGCTATTATTGTTTGGGTCCCTAACGGTCCAGAGAAGGGTGGGGGAGATTACCATTGACTACAGGGTTGCACTTTTATTCAGGCCGTTGGGGTGCAATATGATTGATTATATTATTTTGATCATCCAGCTGCTCGGACTGTGTCGCCAACTCATCGGGAACTGCCTGTGGCGGAGAGGATATCCGTGACCAGATCGTATCCTGAAGCGATGAAGGTTTACTAGAGCCGTGAAATTCACTCGTTGGTGAAATAAAAATCAATTCAAATCATTGCAAAACCGCCGGTTAATAAAGTCCGTCCTCATGAAAGTTATTTTCAGTTTAATACCGATATAACCGCCGTTAATAAAGTCACCCGATTTCGTCGCATAAAATCGGTGTAAATTCACCGGTTAATAAATCATCTCTCTCGCCGCTCATAAAACTCAAACATTTTACAGAATGATTTCTAGTAACATAACATTAAGATGCCTGACGTTAATGGAATCACCGGTTGATTACAATAAGAAAATAAATTCAAATCATTGCAACACCACCGATTAATGAAATCATTCGGCTGCTTGTTAAAGTCATTTTTCTCAGTCTGACAAATTCTAGTAACCTAAATCTAGTTACATAATTCCGGATACTCACCATTAACCCTCCTGGTGGTCTTCACGATGTATCGCGTCATTAGCAAAACTGCTCAGATCTTGGATGAGATATCTCGTCATTAGACGAAAACTGACTAAATCTTTACCTCGTCATCAGCAAAATCTCGGCAATATCTTGATGACGAGATATCTCGTTATAAGCAAAATTGGTCAGATCTTGATGGGCGAGATATCTAGCCGAGACCACTTGAAGGGTTAATAAAATCACCGATTACAAGAATAAAATCAATTCAAATCTTAGTAAAATTGCTGGTAAATGAAATGAACTTGGCCAATCATAAAAATCAAACATTTTCTCAGTGTGACGTCTGGTAAAATAACGCCAAGATACCCACAGTTAATAAATAATCGATTACAAGAATAAAATTAATTCAAATCCCCCATTGCAAAATCGCTGGTTAATAAAATCAACTCTGCACAACTGTAACAACTTCTAGTAACATAACAGCCGCCCGTGGCAATCACTGGGTGGCTACTTTAAACCCATCAATATACCAAAGGATCATGACCACGAAGTTTCTTTTCATAGGTTGTCAAAGAGTCCGTCTGGACGATTTTCGTAGCATTAGACAATGTACCGGGTGTGGCTAGTTTGGTCACACTAAATCCATGTGTTCTAACAAAAATATTTGTTTATCATGTGGAAAAGATCATATCACTAAATCTTGTACCAATTAAAGAATTGCTCTAATTGCACCGCCTAGAACGTTAAACACAATACAAAATACAGTACAAACCATGGATGCATGGACAAAAATGCCCTAACCTCAAACGCCAACAAACTTTATTAATAGCAAATACAGACTACGGAACGTGTAATAGCGATACATTATATTCACACTGTCCTACATATTATTCATTGTATATAAATTGTATCATTATTAAGCACTAAACTGTTTAATTCTATATACACTGCTGGCCACCCAAATTGCAACACCAAGAAAGACAAGAGATATAACAACAAAATTTATTTTGTAGATAACATGTTGACCAAGTATCAAATGATTAAATTTATAGACTTCTGTGAAGTGTGGTTCCTGCCAAAATCAGTAGCCAGAGTAGCCGCCATTGTTGGAGATCACCGCTGCCACACGCCTCGGCATTGATTCAAAGAGACTTTGGATGTGTTCTTGGGGTACAGCAGACCAAGCAGCTTCCACACGTTGCCAAAGTTGATCTGGTGTGGCAGCTGGGGATGTATTCTGGGTCAATCGTTGAGCAACCATGGACCACATGTTTTCTATCGGCGAAAGATCCGGAGAGCGAGCTGGCCAAGGAAGCAATTCAATCTGGCGATTGACGAAGAACCCTTGGACAATGCGTGTCACGTGTGGTCGCGCATTATCCTGTTGAAATATGGCTGTGGGCAAGCCCTGAAGGTAAGGGAGGAGAACTGGCTCCAACACCTCGGAGATGTAGCGCTGGCTGTTTAAAGTACCGGCAATGCGTACTAGAGGAGTGCGAGAGTGATATCCAATACCGCCCCATACCATAATACCCGGTGCAGGACCAGTGTGGCGGTGCATAACGCAGCTGTTCAGCATCCTCTCTCCACGGTGTCTCCAGACTCGAATCCGACCATCGTGGGGTTGCAGACAGAAGCGTGACTCGTCAGTAAAGACAATTTCATTCCATTCTGCCGTCCACATCCTTCTTTCATCGCACCATTGGCGGCGGAAACGTCTGTGGTTCTGCGTCAAGGGTAGACGAAGCAATGGACGTCTTGCGGACAGACCACTCTGCTGTAAACGGCGTCGAATGGTATGCGCAGACACTGGATGATGCGGTACAGACTGAATGTGCTGTGCTATGGTTCGTGATGTGGCTGAGCGATCCGTCACTGCCATACGCACAATATGCCTGTCATCACGTGAAGTGGTGCACTGAGGTGGATGCGATCGAACACGTCGGTCCGTCGTACCCTCCTGCATCCAGCGATCACATATCCGCATTACAGTTGTTTGGTTTCGTCCAACACGACTACCGATTTCCCTGAAAGATAATCCACAATCTCGGTAGGCCACTATCCTTCCTCTGTCGAACTCGGATACTTGATCAAAAGATGATCGCTGTTTTCTACGAGGCATAATTGATCGTTTTTTTGAAAAAACCACAAGAAAAACACAATTGCCGTACTTGAAATCGTCGAAATCTCCAAGCCTTAAATAGCGCTTTGAAGTCGCGCCACAGGCGCGCGTGATGTGCGTCTGCGCTGAAATTCTAATCATTTGCATATCTCACCTCCGCTAATGCATGTTGTAAATTTCATATTATTTGCATGCTTCCTTCAGGGTGTTGCATTTACGGTGGCCAGCAGTGTATATTAATGTCATATCTTGTATATACTTGTCATAGTATTATATACTAAATGTGTTTTATATCATTTCATTATATAATAATTATTCTTACAACATTCAACAATATTTATTTGTTATGTTATTCTTCTTGTATATGTTTTGTTCTCTCTCTGCATTTCTGTATATATCAAAATTCTGTCCCATACCTATTTAATAATTTTGATGTTCTAGCCCACATGGTACTATTATTATGTTGTGTTATTTTTTTTTATTGTACAATTGCATTTTATATATATCAATTGTGTACCTCAACTGTACAATATCTTGTGATGTTCTAGCTCACATGGTACTATTATTATGTGCTAAAATATATAAAATAAATGCCGCACGCGCTAATAGAGAGGGAGAGGTGGTGCTCTCTATATGTGGTAGGCTTGGTTTCTTGTCGGGCCTCTCAGTGTTGGGAAAGTCTTTCACCCCACCTCTTCTTAAATAGGCTCTACACCGTTTGGTGAGTCGGAGAGGTGAAGGTCTGGAAGAATAAAATCAATTCCAAATCCCCC
Organism: Meta bourneti; assembly: GCA_933210815.1. Classification (NCBI taxonomy): domain Eukaryota; kingdom Metazoa; phylum Arthropoda; class Arachnida; order Araneae; family Tetragnathidae; genus Meta; species Meta bourneti. The sequence continues at coordinate 83,445,042 of OW119933.1, forward strand.
ATTGCAAAATCGCTGGTAAATAAAATCAACTCTGCACAACTGTAACAACTTCTAGTAACATAACACTAGGGTACCCGCCATTAATAAAATCACCGGTTACAAGATTAAAATCAATTGAAATTATAGCAAAATCGCCGATTCATAAAATCAACTCCGATGCTTATAAAAACCAAACAGTTTCAGTCTGATCTTTAGTAACATATCAGTATGACACCTTCCGTTTGTAAAATCAGCCACTAATAGCTTCTTCGATTCAGCGTAGCTATTTTTTTTCGGAAATTCGGTTACAACAGAGAAAATTTATTCGAAATAATTTTCACGTACATACAAAATAAAACACTTCAAACAAATTGGTATTCTGGTATTTGGTATTTTAATTAACCTCGCACTGGAGTAACACATCGGGCTTCTGGCGATGGTCCGGGATCGAAAACGAAGGGAGAGATCGAGGACAACACCACGTAATTTTGAACCACGGTCAGATGACGATCAAATAAATTGAAAGAGATAAGGTGCAGCAGGCACATGTGATAAAGTAATTCACTTTCGTAGATTTTTGAGTATTCAAGAGTTCATATATTGATTAAAAAACACCCTTTAAGGACTGATGAGGATATTCAATCCATAACGAATACGGGCCACGGTAGCCCGGTTGGAAGAGTAACGGATTAGCAACCGGAGGGTTGCGAGTTCGAATCCAACCAAGCACCGTCGTGTACAGAAGGAGCTGGTGCATGTTAAATATGTCGTGGCCTCAAATGTCCTCACGTTGGCGCGGTGGGGAAATTTGGAGAGTTTGGTGCCAGCTCAGATGTGACAGCGTCATCTGACCGTGGTTCAAAATTACGTGGTGTTGTCCTCGGTCTTTCCCTTGGAGATTGATCCTGGACCTTCGCCAATAGCCGTTGTGTTGCTCCAGTGGGATGTTAATTAATTACCTACCATAACGAATACTCATGTTTAACGCAGCAATGAAGGTAGTGATGTAGCGACGAATCAAAGGTTAATGTTTTGGAAGCCCTATCGTATTTGGATCGCCCTATCGTATACAGTTCTCGTATTTAGTACAATCCATTTTTTCATCTTTGACTACGATACCCATTGTCTCCATTTACACGACGGTCTTTGGTTGGATCGAATTTCGAACTAGCAACCCTCTGGTTGCTAATTCACTTCTCTACCAACCAGGCTACCACGGCCACAATTAAATCAGAAGAAAAAGCAATCTAATTTCGATTAGACAGTATCCTAAAGTTTGCTGTGCATCACAATGAAACTTTAAACTGTATTTATGTACACTATACTACACAAGATAGACAAACTAGGTTAATATTTTTAAAATATTAACCTAAATTTTAGGTTAATATTTAATACTTTAAAAATAAAAGTAACATTTACTCAAATTTACATAAAATTAATCTGCAAGACAAATATTTACAAGAACAACTTGCGTACAACTTTCTGAGTCAACCCATGCATTTGCAACTAAAATAATGACTAAAATGAGTGACAAATGTGTGTGCACTTATATTTTAAATTAAAACAAAAATATAATTCAATCAACACAAAAATATGAAATACTCAATTGATATTTCACTTAACTGATTTTTAGCAACATTTCTCTCATATTCCAATCAAATTTTTGAATTAAGCTCTTACTTTAATGCAAAATTTTGGTTTTATTTTGATGCTCTTAAACTTGAAATAGGGGTGCCAGATAAATCTTAATTGAACGAACTATAATGCGAATTTTTATGTTCTTTTTTCAGAATCAGCATCTCAGACTATCTAAATTCATCGAAATTGAAAAATCGATTTTTTAAGTTTGAACCCTCCTGGTGGTTGTTTCGACACAGATATCTCGTCATTAGCAAAATTTACCAGATATTTATGGACGAGATATCATTAGATCGTCATTAGAATAAAACCGACCAGATCTTGATCTTGTCATCATAAAACAATCGGCACTACCTTGATGACGAGATATCTCGTCATTAGCAAAGTTTGTCAGATCTTGATGACGAGATATCTCGTCATTAGCAAAATTTGTCAGATCTTGATGACGAGATATCTCGTCATTAGCAAAATTTGTCAGATCTTGATGGACGAGATATCTCGTCGAAACCGCTTGGAGGTTTAATGTCATCTTAACCTGGCATATTTTTTACTCACTCTTCATCTAAATATTCTTTCTTCATAATATAGAAAACAAAATAAAAACCAAAAGCAAAATCCTTTACAATGTTTAAAGCACACTTAAAGACCCTATATCGAAAGATTTAGATTGCAGTAAATTTATCGAGTAACTGGCAATTTTCCATCTTTGTTTTTATAGAATGGAAGTTAATTTACATAAAAATGGTTATTAACAAAGTAAAGTTCATTTCACGGGGTAAATTGTTTGTCAGATCTTGCAATGCAGAACCCTCCTCAATAATTCCACGATAGCAAAAATCTCCTTACAACGAAATATTTTAGCAGTCCCTTAATGTTCGTTACAATACGAATCCACTGAGTAATGAGTTTTGCTTCTGATAATAGATATTAATTGCTTTGAGAATTGTAGCATACTTGTCTCGTTCAAACCACAAGTTCTCTGGGACGTTGCTTTCATTAATAATTGTGCTAAAACCAAACAGAGCTCTAGTAGAATACTTTATTTTCCCCCTAGACTTAAGTCGCTGTTGAGGCAAAACGAATAAACTTTGCGAGTGACTTAATTTGATTCCTGGACTTATATTTTTGGAAACTTTCCCGATAAAATATTTATTTAGAGCTGTACTTGCTTCGGAATTCAATCTTCCTTGGCTATTTCTTTTGACTCCCAGGTAATCGTTAGAAGTGTACCCGAAGAGGCTAAAAAGAAGTTCGAACTATCGAACTTAAACAAAGGGGCTTTTTCTCTAAGACAGCTTTCATATTTACTTCAACTTTGTTATAAAATAAATAGCGAAGGAATGGCTCGCTGAAACTTTATAACAGTAGTCTCTCGAAGATGCTTTCCTTAACATTTATTTGAAAGCACTGACAACACTTATACGTAAAATTGTCGCCATTTAAGAAAGAAAACAGTTTAAAAAATCTTTTAACTTTTAAAGCTTTTTCAGAATGCTAGATTTTTTTGTGATAATTTTTTGAATAGATGACACAGTAATATGTCTGGTGTATAATACGGTGCCACCACTTCACATGAAATGTTAAACAATGTAAATTTGAGGAAATTGTAGGGGCCGTCGTGGCTCAGTGGGAATGTCCACTGCGCTAGCAACCTTCGAGCCTATCGTGGCTCAGTGAGTATGCCCACTGCGCTACCAACCTTCGAGTCCGTGGCTCAGTGGGTATGTCCACTGCACTAGGAACCTTCGAGTCCGTCATGGCTCAGTGGGTATGCCCACTGCGCTACCAACCTTCGAGTCCGTGGCTCAGTGGGTATGTCCACTGCACTAGGAACCTTCGAGCCTATCGTGGCTCAGTGAGTATGTCCACTGCGCTACCAACCTTCGAGTCCGTGGCTCAGTGGGTATGTCCACTGCACTAGGAACCTTCGAGTCCGTCATGGCTCAGTGGGTATGTCCACTGCACTAGGAACCTTCGAGTCCGTCATGGCTCAGTGGGTATGCCCACTGCGCTACCAACCTTCGAGTCCGTGGCTCAGTGGGTATGTCCACTGCACTAGGAACCTTCGAGTCCGTCATGGTTCAGTGGGTATGCCCACTGCGCTACCAACCTTCGAGTCCGTGGCTCAGTGGGTATGTCCACTGCACTAGGAACCTTCGAGTCCGTCATGGCTCAGTGGGTATGCCCACTGCGCTACCAAACTTCGAGTCCGTGGCTCAGTGGGTATGTCCACTGGACTAGGAACCTTCGAGTCCGTCATGGATCAGTGGGTATGCCCACTGCGCTACCAACCTTCGAGTCCGTGGCTCAGTGGGTATGTCCACTGCGCTAGCAACCTTCGAGTTGTAGGCGACGCAGGTTCGATTCCTGTCAGGTGATTTCTCTCTCCTGTATCAGTAAAACTTTCATTGTGTGTATGTCTATTACCTGATACTGTATGTCTAGTGTCTGGCGCAGCATGGCCAAACGTGGCTCTTGCGCCATAAAACCCCAACCAAGAGGAAATTGTTGTTTTCAGATCGTTGTCAGAGATGACTTAGTTCTGAAAATAGCTGACAAAGAGTTTTGTCTTATATATACACAAAATAATGTTACACACAATGTTAGATTTTAAAGTTTGAAAATCAGCGCAAATGAAGTATAAAACTATTCAAATATTTTCCTGATAATACTTTTAGGTACACGTGAAGCAATATCGTTTTCGCAGCTCTCGTCCCAACTCAAACTGCGTCATCTGACCTTGGTTCATGAGAACAACACCTGAGCTGGCACCCCACTCTCCAAACTTTCACACCATGCCAAAGTGAGGACATTTGAGGCAGCGACAGACTTAACGTGTACCACCCCCCTTGTACCCGACGGTCTTTGACTGGATTCGAACTAGCAACCCTCCGGTTGTTAGTTCGTTACTCTCCCAACCGGGCTACCGCGGCCCCAGGGACGGAACGGAGCTAACTTCTCCTGAAATGCTCTTAATGTCCCAAAAATAAACGCTGAAATTAGTTTAATTGATGCCTATCGTAGTTGTCCACAGGAAAAAATATGGTCTGAAAATACAGAATATATCTGCAAACAAAATGCTTATTTAGAATTCGGTTGCTTAAAGCGAGCGAAGAAATTATCTGTATTAGGTGACTGAGGGAGAAGTGATGGACAAGATGAAAACCTAGACAGTGACCACGAACATCTTCAGAGAAAGACGCCTTCCCAAAACATTTTAAATGTTTAAAAATACACGCCGAAGCTCATTGAATCAGCTTCATTTATCACAGACACGTAGACATGTTCGAAAACAGACACGTAGACATGTCCGAAAACAGACAAAAAATCATTCAATGTAATATTTATTAGTATTATGACTTTTGATTGGAACCGGTGAAAAGATTGGACCGAATTATTTCCTGAATAGGCCCCCTAGAAAGTCGATACTACACTGCTGGCCACCCAAATTGCAACACCAAGAAAGACAAGAGATATCACAACAAAATTTATTTTGTAGATAACATGTTGACCAAGTATCAAATGATTAAATTTATAGACTTCTGTGAAGTGTGGTTCCTGCCAAAATCAGTAGCCAGAGTAGCCGCCATTGTTGGAGATCACCGCTGCCACACGCCTCGGCATTGATTCAAAGAGACTTTGGATGTGTTCTTGGGGTACAGCAGACCAAGCAGCTTCCACACGTTGCCAAAGTTGATCTGGTGTGGCAGCTGGGGATGTATTCTGGGTCAATCGTTGAGCAACCATGGACCACATGTTTTCTATCGGCGAAAGATCCGGAGAGCGAGCTGGCCAAGGAAGCAATTCAATCTGGCGATTGACGAAGAACCCTTGGACAATGCGTGCCACGTGTGGTCGCGCATTATCCTGTTGAAATATGGCTGTGGGCAAGCCCTGAAGGTAAGGGAGGAGAACTGGCTCCAACACCTCGGAGATGTAGCGCTGGCTGTTTAAAGTACCGGCAATGCGTACTAGAGGAGTGCGAGAGTGATATCCAATACCGCCCCATACCATAATACCCGGTGCAGGACCAGTGTGGCGGTGCATAACGCAGCTGTTCAGCATCCTCTCTCCACGGTGTCTCCAGACTCGAATCCGACCATCGTGGGGTTGCAGACAGAAGCGTGACTCGTCAGTAAAGACAATTTCATTCCATTCTGCCGTCCACATCCTGCTTTCATCGCACCATTGGCGGCGGAAACGTCTGTGGTTCTGCGTCAAGGGTAGACGAAGCAATGGACGTCTTGCGGACAGACCACTCTGCTGTAAACGGCGTCGAATGGTACGCGCAGACACTGGATGATGCGGTACAGACTGAATGTGCTGTGCTATGGTTCGTGATGTGGCTGAGCGATCCGTCACTGCCATACGCACAATATGCCTGTCATCACGTGAAGTGGTGCACTGAGGTGGATGCGATCGAACACGTCGGTCCGTCGTACCCTCCTGCATCCAACGATCACATATCCGCATTACAGTTGTTTGGTTTCGTCCAACACGACTACCGATTTCCCTGAAAGATAATCCACAATCTCGGTAGGCCACTATCCTTCCTCTGTCGAACTCGGATACTTGATCAAAAGATGATCGCTGTTTTCTACGAGGCATAATTGATCGTTTTTTTGAAAACACCACAAGAAAAACACAATTGCCGTACTTGAAATCGTCGAAATCTCCAAGCCTTAAATAGCGCTTTGAAGTGGCGCCACAGGCGCGCGTGATGTGCGTCTGCGCTGAAATTCTAATCATTTGCATATCTCACCTCCGCTAATGCATGTTGTAAATTTCATATTATTTGCATGCTTCCTTCAGGGTGTTGCATTTACGGTGGCCAGCAGTGTACATTACGCGTTAAGTCTTATTAGAAATGTTAAAAAAATTTCTTTACAAGAGTATCACTTGGAATTGGTAAACGTATCACAGTCGATCAGCTTTTGGATATTGTAAATTGAATTTACGTTTTTAGTAATATCCATCCAAAATGGAAGGTTTTCTTGTGGGTTTGGTAATAGTAACACCTCTTACCTACTGTACTCTCCGACTCACCAGAGGTTGAGTTTTTATTGGAGGGACGGGGAGAGGGAAAACGAGATCAAAAAAGATATCACTTATAATATAACATTTGGACATATACAAATGCACAAACGGAACAAAGGCATCAATAGTCAAAGATTAAATTTGTAACATAACAGCAAAAACACGAACAGAATACAAAGAAATTTACCAACACAACACACAATTAAACAACACGAGTAATAGAATTCAGGGGTCGGAGGGCCAAAAAGAGGCAGACAGGGCGACGTGATTATTTTATTCGTCGTTTCTTCAAATAGATGCTACGGATATTTACATATGAATTTTTGATGGTTAAGATCACATAGGGGCAATAATATCCCAGTTTAATGGCGAAAATAAATTTACATCTAAATTCCTCAAAAATTTATCAATAGAGCTCTGAGAATAAAACAGGAAAATACCCTCATTAGGTTGGTTGATTGATTTGGGTTTTAGGGCGCAAGATCCAGAAAAGGATGAGCTGCGCCAAACACAAGACAGAATGCAACCCAATAAAAAAGTTAAGATATTTATAGTAGCCAGACCAATAAATAAAAGTAAATATGAAATGTCAACTGAGATTAAAGTGCAATGAAAGCAACTAAGATTAAAATATTAATTTAAAAAGGGTGAAATGGAGTCAGTATTAATGGTAATATTGACAACACCCTCACTGGAAGTGCTCATTAAATTAAATATAAAGTAAATCTTAACTTTAAAATAATCAAAATAACATCACGCTGTAGAAAGGCGAAGTAATATATGACGTTAAATCTCATTAGAACTATTAAAGGAAAAAATTGTTTTTCCTTTTCCTTCCATTCCCAAAGAGGTATCACTTGGAATTGATAACCATTTCTCATCCCATCCACACATTTTTTGATATCGTAAATTGAATTTTGTTTTTAATAATATTATCCATCCAAAACGGAGGGTTTTCTTTTGAGGTTTGGTAATATGGTTTCCCCATAGCTACACCTCTGGCCACCTCGGAAATAAATTCCGGGCAACGCAACCGTAGGGCTCTCTTAATAGTTCCCAAGTATGTGCCACAGGCGTTGATGAACGCCCGACTAACCATAAAATCCCCCAAGGATCTTCCTCAAGAACGCATCGAGTGAAGAAAACAGTCTAGCGTCCTCCTAAAAGCCCAGAACCCCCATTTCCGGTACACACCACGGGCGCTTGTGAATTGGCGCGTGGGGTGATAAATTGCCAAAAAGTGCACACTTCCATAAAAAGCAGGCCTCATATGGGCTGGTTGAAACCCATCTGTGTGCTCCTGAGGTCCGAATGTGTGCCTGCCTGCTGAAGAGGGGAGGCACAGACGGCTGCAGGGGAGCTAGAACAGAAGTGATAACAAAGGCCACGCGACTGCCGACCCCCCTCTCTCCACGACTCACCTTTCAGAAGGCCTTCTCGGATGATCAACTCCATTTTCCTTTATTTCCAGCCTGCACCGTCCGCAGTTTCGCTGTTGGGGCAGATTCTATTATCTTGATGCAGCCCCTGAGTATCACCGGCTCTTGTCTCACTCGAGACGCAAAAATGTTTGAAATCTCACCCGTGATGATGGTGCATTTCGGCTTGTGGCGCTTTGTGTGGCCAGTCGCATCCGGCACGTAGTCAGGAAATAATTTCGGGGGTGGCGCGGTGTTTTCTATCACCGTATTCACTTGCGTGATTAACCAGTAGTGCGAATACAAAGGGGTGCTTCTATTTTTTTCCTCATACGTCTACAATCCATGAAACCTCTCACCTACAGGATGCTACAAACAACAGAACAATGTTGTCAAATGTTTGGTTTTCGTTTGTCGCTTTACGGCAGTGATTCCCAAAGTGTGGTATCACGTTCTTGTCTCACTCGAGACGCAAAAATGTTTGAAATCTCACCCCTGATGATGGTGCATTTCGGCTTGTGGTGCTTTTGTATGGTCAGTCGCATTGGGCACGTAGTCGGGAAATAATTTCGGGGTTTGCGCGGTTGTTTCTCTCACTTTCGCTGGTTTCACTTGCGTGGTTAACAAGTAGTACGAATAAAAAATTGTGCTTCATACATCTACAACCAAGGAAACCTCGTATCATGATGATACAAATAACAGGATAATGTTGTCAAATGTTTGGTTTTCGTTTGTCGCTTTACGGCAGTGATTCCCAAAGTGTGGTATCACGTTCTTGTCTCACTCGAGACGCAAAAATGTTTGAAATCTCACCCCTGATGATGGTGCATTTCGGCTTGTGGTGTTTTTGTATGGTCAGTCGCATTGGGCACGTAGTCGGGAAATAATTTCGGGGTTTGCGCGGTTGTTTCTCTCACTTTCGCTGGTTTCACTTGCGTGGTTAACTAGTAGTACGAATAAAAAAGGGTGCTTCATACATCTACAACCAAGGAAACCTCGTATCATGATGATACAAACAACAGGATAATGTTGTCAAATGTTTGGTTTTCGTTTGTCGCCTTACGGCAGTGATTCTCAAAGTGTGGTATCACGTTCTTGTCTCACTCGAGACGCAAAAATGTTTGAAATCTCACCCCTGATGATGGTGCATTTCGGCTTGTGGTGTTTTTGTATGGTCAGTCGCATCGGACACGTAGTAGGGAAATAATTTCAGGAGTGGAGCAGTGTTTTCTCTCACTTTCGCTGGTTTCACTTGCGTGATTAACCAGCAACGTGAATAAAAGGGAGGGCTTCGATTTTTTCCATACATTACAACCAATGAAACCTCTCGTATCCGGATGATACAAATAACAGGACAATGTTGTCAAATGTTTGGTTTCGTGTGTCGCTTTATGACAGTGGTTCCTAAAGTGTGGTCCGAGGAAACATGCAATATTGAACTTGCCAAAATAAAGAGCTTTCAAGAAAAAAATATAATATTCCATTATTTTCTCCTATTCCTTAACACTAGAAGGACGGAATGGACCTTTAGCCCCCTGGATGGAATGGGCCAAAATGACCCCGACATTAAAAGTAGTTTTATTTTGTCTTCCCCTCAACATCTTGTTTACAAGCATTAAAAGCCCTCCCCAGCTGTGAGCAGATTAGTAACCCACTGAATGTGATTTAGTAGTGATTGGCGGCACCACTTTGAGAAAAGGGAGAAACATAACCACACACACAGCTAACTATTTTACATCCTTAAAAGTGTGAACAATTGAAATCAAAATGCACAAGCCTTGGAGGAATACTGATACAAAACCGCAGAGACGTGCTACCAACAGCAAAGTTGGGAAAACAACCTCTTCATTTCACGATATTGTTCAGAAAAGGCTCAGAAATAACGCTTAATGATTATTAGGGAAAAGTGAACGCAAAAATGCTCTGTTATTGAGTTTTCTTCACCTACTGTTACCATCGATAATAATGAGAAGAACCAAAAACTACATTTTTATAATCAGACAAAGAAGGCGTCGACATTGTAGACCAAATGGTACTCTTGTACACACGGGATCTCGTCGCTGACCTATGCAAGTTTTTTTTTAATATTTTAGACATGTCTGCGGTAAATGCTCGTGCTTTATACAATGAAGTGACGGGAAAGCAGGAACTTATCAGGAGAAATTTCATCCTGCAGCTCTGTGAAGAGCTTCAAACTCCATATGTGGTATCTAAAATTAATGCAGCAAATGCTCAGATTTTGTCGCAGGTAGTTATAAAAGAAGATATCACCAATAAAAGATTGAAATACAGAGTGCGGGAGATTTTGCATGGTAAACCACATAAAAAATAGCTGCGCGAATTGCAAAAAGGCAGTATGCGGGAAATGTTCATAGAGAGAAGTAAAATGTGCTGATTGCTTCAACGAATGAACAAAATAAAATTATATAAAAAGCAGGTCAGTGCGATAAATTTTCAATTTGAATACTAGTATATATTCTATGACTTATTATCTATCATTTGAAACATAAATAAACTGTATAATATAATCTAACGCTTAATAAGGGCCAGGGGCCAAATTGACCCCTTCCATCTTTCTAGGTATAAGGCATCTTCCCGTCTTTCTACTGTTAATGTACTAAAAAAACGTTTTTATGATCTAAAAATGAATACTGAAAAATGCTCTTCCAGCTCACGTATCTGAAATCTAAGTTGAGAAATAGACTTGAAATTTATATATATATATATAGAGAGAGGGACTTAAAATATTAAAATGATCAGACATTAAACAAAACAGTTCTGTGCTAATCGTCAAAAAGCAGCTTCATTATTCACGTTAAGATTAAGGTATAAATTTTGCTATCATTAATATTATAGGCTTGCAGGAGCCTTTTGATTTGAATACATTTTATTTAATGAATAAGAGTTTGTAGAGTTTAGTAAGTTTTCTCTTAGTTTTTCTGTTTCAGAGAACTTTAAACTGTCATGGCTAATCCTCAATGTAAAGTTTTAACGTATTGTAATCTATTCATAACATAGATCTAAATATTTTAATCCCCAAATTAAAGTAAAAAAATAAGGATCACTAAGGTCTTATGCAGGTCAACATATGACCTATTCAATGTTATAATCTCAAGAGATCCGAGGAAATTTTTGATTTTCAAGGGGGTCTATGTTCTCAAAAGTCTCGGAATCACTGCTCTACGGCCCTTCTTTGTGTCTCGAGTGATAATCTACGGCTCAATGTGAATTCCTAATCAATTACAACATCCATACCATGAATGGGATTCAAACCCAGAGCTCGTAGAATTGAGCGTCACTGAGTTAACCTCTCTGCTATCAGGGCGGCAATAGTCGTATGGAGGGCAGTTCAAATAACATCGCACTGGAGCAACACAACGGACTATTGGATACGGTATCAATCCCGAAGGGAAAGATCGTAGGCCAACACCTCGTATTTTTGGATCACGGCCAGATGGCGAGGTCAACACTTGAGCTGGCACCCCACTCTCCAAACTTCCGCCCCTTGCCAAAGTGAGGACATTTGTGGCAACGACAGATTTAACGTGCACCAGCCCTCGTACTCACAACGGTCTTTGGTTGGAAGGAGTTTCGAACTCGCAACCCTCCGGTTGCTAATCCGTTGCTCTTCGAACTGGTCTACCGCGGCCCCCAAACGAAGCTAGGATTTCATTTCGGTAGGTAGGCAGTTGAATTAACGTCGCACTGGAGCAACACAACGGGCTATTGGGGATGGTCCGAGATCAATCCCGATGGGAAAGATCCGAGGACAACGCCTCGTCATTTTGAACCACGGTCAGATGACGATTTTAACACCTGAGCTGGCGCCCCACTCTCCAAACTTCCATACCATGCCAACGTGAAGACATTCGAGGCCCGACAGATTTTACGTGCACCGGCCCCCGCGAAAACGACGGTCCTTAATTGGACCGAGTTCCGAACTCGCAACCGAACTCTTGTTTCTAATCTGCTACTCTACCAACCGGGCTACCGAGGCCACATTAATGGTATGAGAAATAAAAAGTGTCTAGCAGCAATGCCGTGCAGAAAGCTGGGCAAGGCTGAAACGGAAAAAGGCATCTTGTTTTATTTTAGAAAGAGGGAAAGGTTCTTAAATTATTTTGTGTCCACACTTACAATCTCATCGCAACTCAGGAAAAATAAAAACTGAAATTTTGAATTACGTTCAACTAATTAATTAAATTTATAGAAAAATATTAAAAACTTTTTATAAAAACTTTTCGATCGACGAATTGTAGTGTTTACTATCAGATTCCAGTTTCAATTTGAATTCATTCTTCAATAAGGAAATAGACAAATTAATTATAATCGAGACCTGAATAATATAAAAACTTTAATAACTTTTCTAAATGATGTTTGTTTTTTAATCTAATTTTATTGGACAGTTTTGGTCCAAAGAAAAGTTGGAGAGTTTTGAGCCAAAGAGAAATCGAACAGTTTTGACCTAAGGAGCAGTTGGAAAGTTTTGACCCAAAGAGCCAGTGGAGAGTTTTGACTGAGAGACATTGGACAGTTTGATCTAGAGACATTAGGCAGTTTTGACCCAGAGAGAAATCAAACAGTTTTGATCCAAAGAGCCATTGGACAGTTTTGATCTAAAGAGACATTGGGCAGTTTTGATCCAAAGAGAAATGGGGCAGTTTGGATCCAAAGAGTTGGACCCAAATGACATTAGACAGTTTTGACCCAAAGATACATTGGACCAAAGAGAAAAAGGCAGAGGCTTAAGTAGGGCCTCTGCGGCTTGTGTAGCCTGTCCAGTAAAGAAGCCAGGAATTCACATCGAAGGGTTAAAAAATTAGAAATTCAATGCCGAATGGAGATGCTCCCTATGGCTACTCCACTGAATGTCTATTTTACAGTAAAAAGCTTATTAGGCCTCATTGAGGTGGACTGGGTTAAGAACCTGGCTCGGCCACCGGCAGAACCACCGGATCACTGTGACGTATAAATTTTTTACAAACAGGATACAGTTGCAATATAAAATTATTCTAGCAATCAATTAGTGATGTACATTTGTTTTGGTATGTCGTTCTACGGTCATTTTTGGCTACAAGAGGATAAATTAGGCCATTTGGTAATGAATAGCTAGGTTTTGGATGACCTAAAAGTTGGATCAACAGAAACACTTTAATAACTCCCCAACCAAAAAAAGCCTACAAAATGTCCTACGAACGACATGTATTTTTTATTTTTGCAACATTTTTCGTAAGTGGTGTATAGAATCAAAAAACCCTATTTCCTTACGACCAAAAAGTACTCTTAAAATATAATTTAACATTTTATTATCTCTACCAAAGTCTATTTTCATAAAATAGATCCTTAAAAAGAGGAATATTTATTATCTCTTGTGTGAATAATTCTCTTCACATACTCAACCAATTTGAGATTTCCAATATTGAATTATATATTAATACCCTGTTTGAGGTTTACGGATCTATAGGGACATCTTAACCCTCCTGGTGGTTATCTCGACGAGATATCTCGTCATTAGAAGAACTGACAAGATCTTGATGAACGAGATACATCATCATTAGAAAAAACCGACCAGATCTTGATGAACAAGATGCATCATCATTAGAAAAAACTGACTAGATTTTGATCACGTCATCTTAAAAGAATTAGCAATATCTTGACGACCATATATCTCGTTATTAGCAAAATTGATCAGATCTTGATGGGCGAGATATCTCATTGAAACCACTTGGAAGGTTAATCAAAAATTTGTTCTGACAACTATTAAGAATGACTCTTAAGAATACTAGGTGGAGGTGTTTCTCTTTCATCGAAGTAGGTGCTTCCTTCTACGTTAAGTGAAGATATCCAATAAAACTCGCCTAGATGACTCGATATCGAATACATTTGTGAATGGAAATCGCAAAGGCATCTGCAACAAAAAGTACTTCAAATGCGATGAAATCTGACTCTTCAAGAGGGTGGAATCATTCCAGCTAAATAGAAAAGGAAATCCGAAATCTTTCTAAACCCGTTTCTCAGGTATCACAAGTCATTATTTCGTTGTAAAAAGTAACCTCTTATATTACTTTCGCTATCGATTGTGCTATTGGAAAAATGGAGCTTATATATTTGCTTGTTTGCTTAAGTGAATTTTTGCATGTAAGAAGCCCTTACTGTGCCTTGCAAGTCAAAAAGACTAAATAAAAATGCTGCACGTAAAAGTACCTGATGCCTCAGAACAGCAAAAAAACAGGGCATACTTAATTTACAGTTGTTTGAGTGATGTTATCTAATGTTTCTTAAGTATTATAATTATGTGTTGCACGTTGCATAGATATACTTATATATGCAACGTGCAACACTCGTTAACTCGAAAAGAACGAATTGAGGTATTGCCTTCTTAAGTAGCTCGGCAACACTCTTCAAATCGAAAATATTGATTTGGTTGGTCACTACGGTCATGTTTTGCTACACAAATATCTATAGACATGGATATTTGTGTAGCAAAACATGACCATATACATGGAAAAATTGAAATACATATCGACCATATATATGGACAAATCTAATACTAAAGCATGTCCATATATATGGTAAATCGATAAAAGGGATTTATAAACCCAAGAAAGGCAATATCATTACAGTAAGAACGATTCGAAAGGTTTTTAATTATTCAAAAGTACTAAGTATCAGAAAAATACAACGCGTTCTAAGATACGAGAACTTTTTTGGCAATAATGGTTGGTTGATTGGTTGGGAGCGTAGGAGCCATATTTGGCCAAGCTCCACTAAACACAAGACCTGAGAGGTTCAGACGCATTATTCCATATCACAACCTGCAATCTTCCCTGCATGACTTCTAAACAGTTTTGATCTAGACCAATAGAATCTTTCCAAATGATTCTTTTCTAAGGAAAGTACCAGCAAAATCATTCCAAAGGATTCTATTCAAAGGAAAAGACAATAGTATCTTTCCAAATTATTCTTTTCCAATTAAAGGACCAATAGAATCTTTCCAGAGAATTCTGCTCTCAGGAAAGGACCGATGCAGTATTTCCAAAGATTGAAAGAATCCATGGATTCTTTCATCCAACAAGTGGGTTATTTAACCCTTTAGTGTGTGTTGTGGGTGTTAAAGCAATAATACACTACTTGGAAATTTTTTGACAATCAGAGTGTTAAGTTCCTTGACCAAAAAAGAAAAATATCTTTGTAAAAATATCGATTTTAATAAACCTATTGGTGTATTGTTTCGAAAATTACACTTCTGTTAAATATTCAAAATAATGTACTTAAATAGAAACAAACACAGTAGTAGAAACAAAACATCATTTATTTTTGGGTCTGACTATAAATTTAAATTTTCAATTTCAGAGTCCACATCTTGAGGGGTAACTAGAGTTAACTACTAGTGAGTATAGACTTAAATTTAAGGAAGGAAAGTACTAAGGAAATGTGTAAATGTTTTAAATGAAAATCTAAACATTGGAGTAGCAGTCACTTTGTTATCTCTAAATATTCTTGTTTAGAATGTTAAATACGTAGCATCATGAGCACAAGTCCTAGAGGACTGAACTGTACCGGCGCACCTTCATAAAACTACTGACTAGCCAAAATGGGTCAGTCCCCTAAAACTTGCTCATGATGGTACGTATTTAATATTCTAAATATGGATATTTAAGGATAATAAAGTGACTGTTACTTCAGTGTTCAGATTTTGATATAAAACATTTGCACATTTCCTATAGGGCATTCCTTCCATAAATTTCAGTCTATACTCACTATTAGTTAGATCTAGTTACCCATGTGGATGTGGATCCTTAATTTATAGTCACCAAAATAAATGCTTTATTTTGTTTCTACTCCAGGTGTCCGGTGACATTTGTCAGTAGAGTGTATACTATTGAGAGATCCTTTGAAAATTTATTATAAAATATGCACTCATATTAGGAATGAAGCTCCTTTTCGAAATGGACATATTTTCTTTCTGCATTTGAGATTAGTGCCCATAAAGTGGCTGTGGTGCAATTAGTGATTCAGTCCATTCTCAGGAGGCGGAGTGAATTGGAGAAGTGCCGCAGGATTGGTTGGTTTGGGTTTAATGGCGCAAGAACTGCCGAAGGGTCTAATGAAACGCGGGAACTCTAAACTGGTGACTATTAGCGGTTTCAATTCCGCTCCTACTCGAGGCAAAGTAATTAAGTCATCCGAGTCACGTGGATCGGATTAATCGTCATCTTCAGAGCCGTTAACGACGTGCGAGGTGCTTGGCAGGGTTCCGCAAAATTTCTGAAATTTGAAGTGAGGAGCCTTGGAGCACAGAAGAGCTTTGTTCTTCATTTATTGTGGTTGAGCAAAATTGAAAAAGAGAACTGGGAATTCGATTATAAGCCGAAGGATACCATTAGAATGCATATTTAAGGAATTCGGGGCGAAAAGTGAATCGAAGAGAACAGTAGCGCCAACTTTATCCATTATTTTGCAGGAAAACGTCAAACCCAGTTGCTTCATATATGGAAGGCTTAGAGCAGGGGTCTCCAAACTTTCTCACTTGAGGGCCAGATTGAAAAATCCTGGAAGTCAGACGAGCCAACATACACAAATAAATAAATATATATATACACACGTGTGTATATGTGTGTGGGGGATGGACATTGGGTCAACGTCAACTTTTTTTAAAGCTTACGAAATAAAGTAGTTAATAAAATAGGTGTTTAAATAAAAATGTAGATTTATCCAAAATATCAAATTTATTCCAAATAATGTAAATGTACATATAAGCTGGCCTAAGGAAAAAATAACATTCAACAATATTCCTATGTATCATTCTTTGGCTTTCTTAGGTACATATTAGATGTGTGTTGTTTCTGTCATATAATGTCTGTCCATTTTGGGTCAAATTTCGATGATCCTATCACTAGAATGGATTTCAAGTGTTCGTCTGACAAGTTAGCCCTGTACTTTGATTTTACAAAGGTCATTTTTGAAAATGTCTGTTCGCAGGTATTGGTCGATCCAAACACTGAAAGCACTGATCATGCAATTTTTTTTAATTTCTTTGAAATCATCATCATCCAATGGCTTGCAATGAAAGGAACTGTCAGAAGTTTACTGCTTTAAAAATAAAAATAAACTAAATATAATCACCTGTAAAATGAAAGAAGGTCCGCATTCTTGTAATATTCCTTGAAATATTCTTTCAAGTATTCATTTGACGTAAGTTCAATCAATTTAAGTTGAATTCTGTTTGTGCGCATTTTCGATTTCACATTGGAATAGATTTCGAAATAGCTTGATCTTTTCTGCTGTAGCTGCATGATCAGTCTGCGAAGCGGTTTTCAAATTCCTAACGTAGTTTGTGATAGTTTGTACTGCATGTGATGGGAAAGGCACACAAGTTTCACTAGCAAACTTCTTGCAAGTTTCGAAGTGGACCAAAATTGTCTTTCCTTATTTGTTTCCAAAAAGAGTAAGTTTTATTCTAAAAACTTTCACACGTTGGAACAAGTCGTTTACAAAGGACTTTTCGCCTTGAAGTTTCAAATTTAAAAAATTAAGATGAGTGGTAATATCAACAGCAAATGCAAGCTTCCACAGCCATTGATCTGAAAACTCTTCTACAAGCTTACCCTGTTCAATAATGAAAATGTCAATAGCTTGACGCAGCTCAAAAAACCTTCCCTCTGCTTGGCCAACGTATCTCACAATGATATGGGACATCTGGATACTGACTTTGAATATACGAAAGAAAATTCTTAAACTGCCGGTGTTTGAGAGAGTGGGATGAGATATAATTTACTGTCTTAACAACGACCTGCATTACTTCCGACACATTTATGTTTTTCCCACACAAGGATTGTTGATATATAATGCAATGAAAAACCATTGGTTTCTCAACTCCAGCATTTTGGATAGCATTGCATACATGCCCCACTAATCCTGTTTTACTGCCACTCATACTTTTACCTCCATCTGTGGTAACGCCTTTTAGTTTTTTAGATCTAATTGAAGTTTAGAAAGGGTTTCATTTACCTTAGTTAAGAACGCAAGGCAAACTCTCTAATGAGAAGCGGAAAGCGTTATTAAATTGAAGGCGCTCAGTAACGAAAGTCATTTATTAATATTTTGTAATAGTTTATTTCCTCGAACCTACCGAGACTCGAATTACCGCGACTCTACTGAATTTGAATTATTTTTACGATTTTACGAAAAAATGCATGCTGCATCGGCCGGGTTTCCGCGGGCCGGACAATGGCCCTTCGCGGGCCGCGTCTGATCCGCGGGCCGTAGTTTGGAGACCCCTCGCTTACAGCAAAAACCTGATGAACTGACAAAAAATTTTCTCTACAACTCTTTAGACTTAGTATTTAGATGAAAAAATTAAAATTATATGCATTTCGATAGTTTTATTTTTAAAGCAGATTACATTGACAATGTATTTCTCATCGTGCAAACTAAGCATTAAACGTAAAACCCAGTTGTTTCAAATATCGACGGCTTAGAGCAGAAACTCATGAACTGACAAAAATTTTACTCTACATCACTTTAGTAGGTGAAAAAGTAAAAATGATATGCATTTCGATAGTTTTATTTTTAAAGTAGATTACATTGACAATGTATTCTTCATCTTGGAAACCAAGCATTAAATGTAAAGCCCAGTTGCTTCGTATATCGACTGCTTAGAGCAGAAACTCATGCACTGACAAAAATTTTACTGTAAGACTCTTTGGATTTAGTATTTAGGTTAAAAAATAAAAATTATATGCATTTCAATAATTATATTTTTTGCAAGCAGATTACAATTACAATGTATTTCTCACCATCGTGGAAAATAAAATAAGCATTTAGTGTCTCCGAAAAAATGCCTGTTAATGAGTTTCTGCTCTTCCCCGACGATTTTCGGAATAATTTTGTTTACACAGATTGTCCGGTGTCCGGCTTCGGTCGAGTCTACTCGTTAAATGAGGGAGTGAGCTAAACGTAAACAATGTGTTATCACAATAGGCGTGGCTCCTGGGTCCGAGTCTATCATTTTATGACGGAAGCCATAGCAGTGATTACGGGTTGGAGAAACAAATAATTACCTATGGCGGTCGATGCACATTATTTTGATTATAGCAACCCCCATGCGACCTTCTCTACTTTTGTTCAAACGGACTTACCCAAGGTCATAACAAAGTCCCAAAATTGGCGAATGAATCCTGGAAAGGTCGATTTTGTATTCCTCGTATCCGTTGTTGCCATTCGACTATAAGCAAATAAGGTCGATTTCTGTACTACATAAATGTATATATATATATATATATATATATATATATTAAAAATACAAAACGGTAAAAAAGTTAAAGAGCTAAAGAATGCAAAATAGTAAAAAAGCCAAAAGGCTAAAAAAGAGCTGAAAAACGGGGAATAAACATCAGGCACAGCTTTCTGCTTTTAGATATATAAACGATATAATAGTTTTTAATAATTTATGGAAATCAATATACAGAAGAATTGTACTTGTCAAAAAAATTCAGAAAATAATAAAGCCGACTTTTTTATTTTAATCTATCTATTGTAAACAATAAAATTGATATTAACATTTGAGATAAAAGAGATTATTTTAAATATCTGGTTATTGATTTATTGGAACTCCAACATTTCTAAAAAAATTTACTGCAATACAATTGCTAGTCAACAAGTGCGTTTCAACAAAATTTGTAATTCCAAATTTAACTTTCTATTTCAATATGAGTTTCTAAATACACTTTATTATAAATACCTTTCCTCTTTTTTCAGATGGTAGAAGGGTATTTTAATTAACGTCGCACTGGAGCTACACAACGGGCAATTGGTGACAGTCTGTGATCAAATCCGAAAGGAAAGATCCGAAGACAACACCACGTAATTTTGAACCGCGGTCAGATGACGGGGTCACACCTAAGCTGGCAACCCACTCTCCAAACTTACACACTACGCCAGCTTAGGTGTGACCTCGTCATCTGACCGTGGTTCAAAACTACGAAATGTTGTCCTCGGATCTTTCTAACAGGGACCGTCGCCAATAGCCCGTTATGTGTCTCCAGTGCAACGTTAATTAAAATACCTATCTACCTACCATCTGAAAAAAGAAGGGTATGTATTATAAATAAGTGTTATTGATGAGATTACACCATTGAAAAAGAAAGTTAGAGCTTTTATCTTTTCTTCCTTTTTACGGTGTTCTACGGTCCAGTGTTGAGTTTCGTTTTAATCTATGGTGTTTTTTATCTGTGGTGTCTTCTTAATCTCCGTGGTGTCTTTTTAATCTCTGTGGCGTCTTTTTAATCTCTGTGGCGTCTTTTTAATCTCCGTGGTGTCTTTTTAATCTGTGGTGTCTTTCGATATTTTAAAATTTGATGCACGAACTATCTGTTAAAGTGCGGAAAATTGTTTCATTTCTCAAATTACCTAGGTAATCTGCAGATCACCTAGATAATCTGCACATTACCTACTAGGCACTCGTTAAAGTGAAAATAAGATCTTTTCTCGAACAGCAATGTTTTTGTACGCTTAAAATAATACTCAAACAACTCAGTAATACTAGGTACTACTAATTGAAAAATACGCTATACTTTTATCCCATAAAGTTATAAGTAATTTCATATAATAATCAGTAGATATAAATAAAATATACTGACAATTTGTTTGATTGAAAATAATGTTAATTTATTTTCGATATTTAAAGAATCAAGTTGATAGAATCAAACAGAATAGTTGAAGCATAAGGATAAAGGGAAGGAGGGAAAAGAAATTAGAGAAACAAATTTTTGCACTTTGATTCGAAAGCCGTTATTTTGCACATTACCTAGGTAAAGTGCGGAAAACTCTTATTTTGTAAATGATTCCTCCCTTTAACGGAACAAATCAGGTAATCTGCAGATTACCTAGATAATATGCATATTAACGGCTTTCTAGCTTTAACGGTAACATACGTATATATATATTATATTCTGCAGCTTCAGCGCGCATACATGGACAGAACTGCTTTCTGGTTTCTGTTTGACTATGTTATACCTCGGTATTTTGGCTTTTTTAGCCTTTTGGCTTTTTGCTTATCTGCATTTTTGACCTGGCGTTTTGCTGGTCTGCATTTCTGGTACTTCACGTTTTAATGTTTTGTATGTTTGATTTTTTTAATATTTTGTAAGTTTGATTGTTTATTATATATGTGTATGTGAGTGCAAATCCTTTTGTCGCTCTACAAGTCAACACGAAATTTGGGACAAAAGTACATCAATAGTTCCTGTATTTTAAAACAAGAAATCTGAAATCCATCATTTTAACGAGTTTGTTAAACCAAAATACATTGCCAAACATGTTGTATAAGTGATGATATTTTTCATCAAATTTAATGATTGCAAAAGGGTATTTTCAGGGGCCTCTCCTCTGCACGTGGAGGCATCTGCAGAACAACGAGACTTTTTGGTCAAAAGATGTGGTCTAAAAAGAACCGACGGAAACGGTATAGGAGCCTCGCCTAGGTCTATTGGAGGTCGGTCGTGCTCTACCAGCTGCTAAGGCCTGAGGGGAAAGCAGGCATTTACTTTACATTTTCGCTCGACTGCAAGCTGCATCCTCTGACAATGAACTATGAACTGTTGCCAATACTACACCCCTTAGAAGAAAAAAATCGTTTGGTCGGATAAACGGCTGAAAGTATACATCTGTATTTTAGTTTTACTTCCGGTGTGGCCGTGCTATTTGAAAACATCGGGGGTTCTCAGTTTTCTAGAATTCGTTTTGTTTTCTTGATGTCATTATGGTGTAGGAATTCAAAAAATGTGTTGGGGGTTCAAATAATTTTATACCCAACTACCTAAAATAATTCCCGATTAGAAACGTGAAAATAAAACAATATCAAAGGTGGTAAAAAGTATTAGTTTTTAAAAAGAAATATTACAAATTACGATTTAACCGCTGTTTTTGACAATGCTAACATGATAAATTTTCTCCCGTGAAATAATGAAAAATTAACTATTTGAAAACAAAATTTACAGTACATGTTAAAATGAAAAAAATATATATAGAAATACTTTTTACGAGTGAAATTAATATTTATCCAAAGTATCACACATAAACATTACATATGACAGTATTCATTTTTTCAAAGTATATTTACGTCTACACGTTTGTTCAGTGCATAATCGGAAAAGGACATATTATTTTTCATAAAAGAAAAATATTTTAGAAATTTCTATGAACTTATTTTGTAATTTGCTTTTAAATGTTGCTGTGACAAACATACTAAATTTGAAACAAAAATCTTTAATAGAAATCATCATATTAGACAATAAAGATTAATCCCTGTGCATCATTTCTCCATTACAGTAACACATAAAGATAGAAATGACTCATTCGTTTTATTTTATGGTTCAAAAAATTGACATAATTTAAAAGATTAACATTCATGTATTCTTCGTATGAAAGTCACAAATGAACCGTCCACTAAAACTTTTCACGTCCGGTTGATAATTTTTTTTAATTTCTAGGTAGGTATATAATTAACATCACATTGGAGCAACACAACGGACAATTGATGACGGTCCGGGATCAAGCACAAAGGGAATGAACAGAGAACACGAAATTTTGAACCACGGTCAGATAACGAGGCAACACCTGAGCTGGCACCCCACTTTTCAAACTTCCACACCACGCCAACGTGAGTACATTTGAGGCCACGGCATATTTAACGTGCACCAGCCTCCTTTGTACACGACGGTCTTTGGTTGGATTGGAACTCGCCCACCCTCAGATTGCTAATCCGTTACTCTTCCAACCGTGCCACCGCGGCCTTTTAATTTTTAGAAGAGAATGCATACTTTTGACTTCTTTGGTAAACCTCGTTTTTCTGAGATTTCGCTTCAATGATCTTGATAGCCGTTTAACCCTCCAAGTGGTTTTGATGAGATATCTCGTTCGACTAGACGACCAATTTTGTTAATGACGACTGAATTCCGAATGATGTAGATAGTGCCGTTTTTCGATGATGACGGGCTCTAGAACATGTCAGTTTTTACAATGACGAGATATCTCGTCCATCAAGCTCTGATCCGTTTTACTAATGACGACATTACTCGTCGAGACAACCACCAGGAGTGTCCAACTCTCAGCTGTAGGTCGCATCTCCTGAATGCCCCGTCCGATCGAAAAACGAACCTTGTCGGGTTGGTTTTCGGTAGGTAGTTAATTAACGTCGCATTGAGCATCACGACGGGCTATTGGCGATAGTCCAGGATTAATCCCGAAGGGAAAGATCCGAGGACAACACCACGCAATTTTGAACAACGATCAGATGACGGGGTCAAAACCTAAGCTGGCACCCGCAGGTTTTCGACAAGAAATTGCATGTTATGATTATTGTGCTCTCCCCCTCTCGCCCCCTGTATAACTTAACAGCCTAAATGTACCTAAACATTGATGACTTCGAGGAGGTGGGACGGCAAAAAGGGTCAAACATCTCCATCATTTTGTGTTTAATCAAAGTTGATGAGAAAATTTAACGTCGCACTGGAGCAACACAACGGGCTATTGACGCGGTCTACAATCCCCATGGATATTCGTTTTGTTGTTGGGTTTTATGGCGCAACATTTGGCCAGATGCTGAACCAGACACAAGGCATACAATATCAAATAATAGACACAGACACAATGAAAGTTTTACTTGCGCAGAAGAGAGAAATACACCCAGGGAGGAATGCACCTGACAGGGATCGAACCTGCGCAGCCTACAACTCGAAGGTTGCTAGCGCAGTGGGCATACCCACTGAGCCACGACCGCCCCGAATCCTCGTGGGAAAGATGCAAGATATTTGGTATTTTTTAATTAGCGCCACACTGGAGCAACACAACGGGCTATTGCTGACGGTCCGGGATCAATCCCAAAGGAAAAGATCGAGGACAACACCACGTAACTGGAAAGATGCAAGGACAACGTCTTGTAGTTTTGAACCACGGTCAGATGACAAGTACAACACCTGAGCTGGCACCCCACTCTCTAAAATTCCACACCATCTAATATGAGGACATTTGAGGCCACGACAGATTTAACGCGCCTTACCCAGTTCAGGTATGTAGGTATTTAGAAAACGTCGCTCTGGAGCAGATTTAACGACAGATTTAACGCGTCTTACCCAGTTCAGGTATGTAGGTATTTAAAAAACGTCGCTCTGGAGCAGATTTAACGACAGATTTAACGCGTCTTACCCAGTTCAGGTATGTAGGTATTTAAAAAACGTCGCTCTGGAGCAGATTTAACGACAGATTTAACGCGCCTTACCCAGTTCAGGTATGTAGGTATTTAAAAAACGTCGCTCTGGAGCAGCACTACGGGCTATTGGAAACGGTCCGGGATCAAACCCGAAGACCAGCCCCATGCACACGACGGTCTTTGGCTGGACCGAGTTTCGTACTCGCAACCCTCCTGTAGCTAATCCGTTGCTCTTCCAACTGGGCTACCACCGAAAAGACCCATCACAAAAGCCAAAAACAATCTATTATTTTAATTTCAGTGCGGGGGTGTGGAAATAAATCGAGGGAAGGAAAAATCTACTTTTGTTTCATCCGACGAATGTCCTCCGCGGAGGAAGGAATTGACAGATGAAAATGGCGCAGATCCCCAGCAAGGGTGAGGACAAGATGCCAGAATTAGAGAAGATGAAGATTTACGAGGTAGAAAATGGAAGAATTGCAATTTATGGCTTTGAAAAATGGGGGTGGGAACAGAAAAATAAATAAATAAAAGGAGGGGGATATATGGATGGCATTGGTATTCCTACCATGGTATCTTCCGTTTCGTCGATCATATTGCAGAAATAATTTCAAACACGCAATTCAGTGAGAGAATACGAGTATGCATAAATGTAGTCCTATCGTAAATCATCCTACTGAGTTACTAATGAATTCATGGTTTGTTAGAAGCTTTGTTTATACGGTTTCACTATATTAATCCCAATAACAGTACAGTGGTACCTCGAGATACGAGTTTAATTCATTCCATGACCGAGCTCGTAAGTCAAAATGCTCGTATCCGAAATCAATTTTCACCATTGAAATTAATTGAAATGAGATTAATTCGTACCCGCCCCCAAAAAAGCACTCCAATTTTTTATAATAATGTATTTATAATGAACAAATATTGTAGCTGGAGTTATAGCCTTTATCGAGTCCTGCTTCAGAATAGTACATATCGTAGAAGTAGTGTTATCGTACTGCGTTGCCAAGTCTTATCTTACGCCTTGCTCATGTTTGTCTATTATCTCACTCTTTAATTCCATGGATATTACCTTCTTCCTTTTCTCACCACTGTTCTTTACACTCACCTTTGGATTCATGGTTATACGAAAAAAATTAGCCAAATAACTGTACGTCACCCCGTTTTTCCGTTTTTAGAATTGACGCACCTGGTCGGAGAAAAGAAAAATGAAAAAAAAAATAAGGGACTTGGGCCTTCCGGTGGCAGTTGACGATAAATGCCAAACCAAATTAAGAAGTTGATTGATTTTTGTGACAGACGTTAACTGTCATCAGGTGAGGTAAACATGTGAACTGAACGACGTGCAAGATTCGGGAATCAGCGGAGTGGTGGTTGTGACGTCACCGAAGCAGGCTCGTATCTCTCAAATTCTGACTCGTAACTCAAGGAAAAAATCGAACTAGTGACGGCTCGTATCTCAAAAAACTCGCATGTTGGGGCACTCGTATATCTCAAGGTATCACTGTACTTCGAATCACTTGGTCGGTTCTTGGATCTTGCGCCGTAAAACATAATTAATAAACTGTCAGCTTGTGTTGTAATACCGAGGGCTGCCATAGCCCAGTTGGAAGAGCAACGGACAAGCAAACGGAGCGTTGTGAGTTCGAATCCAGTCAAAGACCGTCGTGTATAAAGGGGGCTGTTGCATGTTAAATCCGTCGTGGCTCAAATCTTCTCATGGTGTGGAAGTTTGGAGAGTGGGGTGCCAGTTCAGGTGTTGCCTCGTCATCTGACCGTGGTTCAAAATTACGTGGTGTTGTCCTCGGATCTTTCCCTTTGGGGTTGATCCCGGACCGTCGCCAATAGCCCGTTGTGTTGCTTGAAATACCTATCTATAATACTGAATTGTGTGTTAAAGTTGTGTGAGAAAATACCAAACATATTTTTGGACCTTTTATTTTAAAAAGAGAGGTTCTATGTAAATGTATTGTATCGTGATTGGGTTGTCTCCTTTTCATGTGTTGTACAGCCGCCTACCTGGTACAGCGGTCATAGCCTTCGTCTGCCACTCAATAGGTGGTCCGGGCTTGAATCTAGGTTAGGTTAGGTATTTAATTAACGTCGCACTGGAGTAACACACACGAGCTATTGGCGAAAAGTCCGGGATCAAACCCGCAGGGAAAGATGGACGACAACACCACGTAATTTTGAACCACGGTCAGATGACGAGGTCATACCTGAGCTGGCACTCCACTCTACAAACTTCCACACGACGCCAACGTAAGGACATTTGAGGCCACGACAGTTTTAACGTCACCAACCCCCTTTATACACGACGGTCTTTGGTTGGTTTCGAACTAGCATCTTCCGGTTGCTAATCCGTTACTCTTGCAATCAGACAACCGCGATCATCTTTTAAAGTACCTCCTTGGGTGCATTTCTCTCTTTTGTGTCAGTAAAACTTTCATTGTGTGTGTCTATTGATATTGTATGTCTTGTGACTGGCGCAGCATGGACCAAATATGGCCTTTGCCCGCCATAAAACCCCCAAACCAATCAACCTCCTCCAGAGCTGAAAACCCCCTAACGAATCAACCTCCTTTAAGGTGTACATTTTTTTTAATTTTGACTTTAAAAATCCAGTTTTTTCACAATAGGTCATTGGTTTGTGCTTAAACTCATTTTAGTGTGAAAAATTCTGATTAAGCTACTAATTAAGTATGTAATTTAGATATAATTATCCAATTAGCATGTTTTTTGAACAATGATATCTCAAATTCCAATGTGTTCAGAAAGACAATTCCCGTTGGAAATTATTCCTAATATTATTCTTCATGTTTTGACCTTCCATCAAGTTGCTTGAGGGAATACATTCTTTTTTACAATTTTTTTCACGAAGGGAGCCTAAAAAAATCAATTTTTTTCAGGAAATTCAACATCTAAAAATCTACTAAAAATTCATTTCTTAACCAATAGCTTCGACTGAGGGTCAAAACATTCACTGTATTATATAGATTATAATGACACGAGAATAATTATAATAGATCAATTCATGGTTGAGTTATCACTGTTCGGAAGAAGCATCCTATTACAAAAATAGTTCTTCAGAAATCGAGTTTAAAGTTTTGGAAACATGTTAGTCTGTGGTGACAGTATCTAACCAAAACCCTTGTACCTTGAATACTATTTCGAATATTTACAAGATCTTGGTATCGGTTGAAAGCTAAGGGGTTGGACAATATTTTGAATTAATAAAAAATAGATCGATATTCTGGCCAATTTTCGTGATTTCTAGTGTATACATACACCTTAAGGGGGTCCGGGACTCAAAATTCTAAAATCTTCAATTTTAAAGTTTTTGTTCTGAAATTTTTTCTGTAGGTATACATTGTATTTTGCAATTATAATAACTATTTTCTATTTTCAAAATTTCGAAATTTTTTTCATTAAAATTAAAAAATTTAGGAATTGTGACGTTGGGAAAAATTGATATATCTTAAAATATGTTATAACAAATCACTTCATTTTTGCACTAATTGACTCCTAAAAGTTCATACTTTAAAACTGTCTTCGTGATTTTCGGTTAAAACCGTTAGAAAAATTTTTAAAAATATTTTGTTCAAAAACTACATAAAACACATAGTATACAAAGTTCGAAAAATTGTAGAAAAAATAATAATATATATATATACACAATTGCTGAAGACAAATTAAAGAAATATATTTGAAAAGTAATTGTAGAAAGTTTCATTCATTTATGAAGAGTAGTTTTTAAGTTATATCCATTTTTCACTGTAGAAAATCCCATTTAACAGAAAAGGAGAAAAAGAGCGTTTAAAATTATGAAAATATTCAAGTTATTAAAAAGCACTTTTGCATACTTTATGTTCGTTTAAAATCCTCCTGGATAGTATTGTGTATTACTTCTTAATTTTACTGCTTCATTTAATTTAATTTTAGCAAGTTGAACCTTTTTCCTATACCTTTTAAAAGTATTTGTGGACTTCATCGTCGCTTTACTGAAAAGCCTACAGTCCTTTATGGAAAGCGTTATTGAATATATTGATAGTACAGAAAATTCGAAAACGTGCAAATTCAACAAAAACAGTGAGAATATTACGATGATCAATTCAGATCACTTCAAAAGTGTTCGTAGCGTAGTTTATTTGAGTTAGAAAAAATAGAGCTGAAACAGTAGAAAGTAGAATCCAAAACAGTGTTTACATTATCTGATGGGTGAGGCTCGTTTGATTTGCAGCTGTCATGTTATAAAAAGCCGAATATTTCCGGTTCTACTGATGGTAGAAACAAAATGTAGGTGTTATTTTATTCAGAAATATCTATATTATTTTTTAAGATAATAAAAGAAATTTGGACTTTTTTTCATATTTTGAGTCCCAGACCCCCTTAAAGCTGAAAACCTCCAAACCAATTAACCTCCTTTAAAGCTGAAAACCGCGAAGAAGCCAGAATATCTTTCGTCGGCATTGTACAATCCGGACTATATAAAGTTTGGCGTAGAATACGATACCAAAGCAAGAAGTTTTCTTTCCATTCAAACAGCAAGATCAGCTTTTTTTCAGTTAAAAAGTTCCTCGAGCAACCTTTTTGGAAACGTTTGGCGAATTGTCCCGATTCTCCAATTTCTTCACTTTTCGCAACCGCTTTTCGGAGGTGTTGGGTGCAATTCTTATTTTCTCTTCCTTTCTCGGACCAATGACGTCATAGTGAGGCTCGATCAATGCCTCGAGAATTCTCGACTAGATAATAGCTTTTGATCGAAGTGTCAATCAAACGGCCGCGGGAAAAAGACCTATAGTGGAACTACTATCAGAGGTAACAGCTCGAACTACTTTGGACCTAGAGCGATACATCACTGGGTCTTGTCCACGAGGGTGTTGGTGTAGATGAATTTATTTCGGATGTGGGCATTTGTTTTGGATTACTGGATGGAATTGTTTCCGGAATTCTAATCGGGATTCCTCTCGACTGTTGGGGCATCTTATTAGCGATGATCGCTCTCTTCTGCTCGCTGCAAGAATGATTTGGATTCTATCGATTAGTAGCATCGAGTTTGGTCGTAAACCTGAATGTTTAATGAATGGGCAATAAAGCTAAAAGCCTTTAACTTATCTTTATACAATGGGATTTTAATTCCGCAGCAGTTTAAGTTGCACGAAGAGGATTTGAACTTGGTTGCTGCAGTCGAAATGAATCAGTTGATGGTGGTGCTTGTTTGCTTGGAGTCAGTTAATGATGCTTGGTTGGTTTTGAGTTTAATGGCGCAAGTGCCATATTTGGCCAAGCTGCACCAAACACAAGTTCGACAATGGGAAAAGAAAGGTAGGTAGGTAGTTAATTAACGTCGCATTGGAGCAACACAACGGGTTATTGGCGACGGTTCGAGATCAATCCCCATGGGAAAGATCCGACGCCTAGTAATTTTGAACCAAGGTCAGATGACGAGGTCAACACCCGAGCTGGCACCCCCTCTCCAAACTTCCACACCACGCCAACGTGAGGACATTTGAGGTCACGACCGATTTAACGTTCATTATCCCCCGTATGCACGACGCTGTGAAAAGAAAGGATGGAGAGGAGAAAGTAGAGAAAGATCGCTTGGGTACCCTGGGGTCGCGACCCCCATGTTTACCAAAGGCAGTAAACCCCATGGGAAAAGAATAGATCATTAGGGTAACTCGGGTTCATGAAGTCCATATACAACTAAAGATGTGCGGCTAGGAGTACAGTTAATGAAAAGGTTGTGTATGGAAAGAAATTTAATTATAAATACACAATGATGTCCATACTTCGCAGTGTAAAATCAAGGTCCATGAGTTCTGTTAAGTAATTTTCTTCTTGGAAAGTTTCGCCTTTTTGTAAAATGAGAGTGAAGATAGTCCTTCGCAGTAAGATATGGATTTGTCAGGTTTATCCCTCAACGGTCATTTTTTGCTACGCGAGATCTAATTATACCAAAGCTATGGAGGATTGTTTTGTCGCTTTACGGTCATCTTCTACAACACGAGGCCTAACTAGACCCAAGGTATGGAGTTGCTTGAGAGTTGCAAGGTATGAACTTGGTTTGATGCTCTACGGTTTTTAACTACGCGAGGTCAAACTAGACCCAAAATAGGGGGGATTGGTTTGGTCTGTTTCTCAACGATCAATTTTTGCTACACGAGGTCTAACTACATCAAAGTTATGGAGGATTTGTCGCTTTACGGTCATCTACAACACGAGGTCTAACTAGATCCAAGATATAGAAGATTGACTTAATTTGGGGCTCTACGGTTATTTTTTGCTGAGAGGTCAAACTAGACCCAAAAGAGGAAGGCTTGGTTTGGTTAGTTGCTCGTTGTTGCTCCAGTGCGACGTTAATTAACTACCTATCTACCAACTGTCGCGGTTCACCATAAATGTGCTAATGTAATAAAAAATAACACCAAAAATATCAAGGAACTACAAAAATTCCCAATACCAAAACTTTACTTTCACAGAAGTTTATAAAGTTGCCAAAGTGCGCATCCATTATTTTGATAGAATAAACTAACGGATTGCTTACAAATAAAAGGATTCATTTTGCGGTTTCTATAAGTACGTTATCCAAATCTTATAAGCATCTTTATCCTACTCTATTTAAAATACTTCTCTTGCTTTTGAATACAACCCAGAGTAAAAGGACTGTGCAACTAATGCTGGTAAGAGTGCAAATCAAATCTAAGTCGAAGCCTTTAATAGGATTTTTATGTCCTATTAGTACTAGAGCCAACCTCTGATCCTCTTAAGGGGCATTTTCTCTCCGGTTTCGTTCCTAATTTCCCCCCGGATGTCATGTAGGGTTCGAAGGAGAAGGGACTAATAGTGACAGCGGGACTATTCTATTTTGGTAAAATCTATTTTGGTTATCTACTATCTTCATTGTATAGAATTCATGTCTGAGTCTGGACATACGGTGGCTTCAAATAAGTCCCGGAAGCACGTTCTACTCCAAAAAAACTAGCTTCATGTACGTATATTTAACTTTATAGAAAAAGCCTCTAATCATTTTATGGATCACCAGACACTTTATAAGTCTTCCTTACATAAACATAAATTGGTTTTGGACATTAACTTACTTTAGAAGCTATAAATAGAAATCCGTCGATGATTTTGTTTCTGAAATAAAACTTGGGCTCAACAAATATATGAAATTTATATAGATATTTGGTATTTGGTATTTTTCAATTAACGTCACACTGGAGCAACACAACGGGCTATTGGTGACGGTCCGGGATCAATCCCAAAGGGAAAGATCCGGGGACAACACCACGTAATTTTGAACCGCGGTCAGATGACGAGGTAACACCTGAACTGGCACCCCACTCTCCAAACTTCCACACCACGCCAACGTGAGAAATTTATATAGAAATGTTCTAAAATAGGTTTCGTTTTGATTTGTCGCTCTACGATCTTCGTTGCTCTACGATCTTCGTTGCTATACGAGGGGTAATTAGACCGGAACCTACTGTTTAAAGATGATTCCGAAATGCTGTGAACAACCATGCATAGATCGGGATTCTAACTCAGAGCCTGTTGAACGGAACCTTTTTCTGAAATAGACGAAATGGAGTCTTCATTGAGAATTTAATAATGGATTGTTGCAATATGTAACGAAATATGACTTTCTATTTCTAAAAGTCATTCATGGCCACGTTAGCTCAGTTGGAAGAGCTGTGGATTAGCAACCGGAGGGTTGCGGGTTCGAATTAAGCCAAAGACCGTCGTGTACAAAGGGGCTGGTGCACGTTAAATTTGCGGTGGCCTCAAATATCCTTACGTTGGCGGTGGTGTGGAAGTTTGGAGAGCGAGATGCCAGCTCAGGTGTGACCTCGTCATCTGACCGCAGTTTAAAATTACGTGGCGTTGTCCTCAATCTTTCCCTTCGGGATTGGTCCCGGATCGCCACCAATAGCCCGTTGCGTTGCTCCAGTGCGACGTTAATTAAATACCTACCTTTCCCAGTGAAAAAATCAAATTACACTAAGGCCATTGAGTCTACAAAAACGTTTTTTGCACAAGTCCATGACATGGGTAGAGCGATTCTATTATTGATCATAAGATCTGGGAAAGATCTCTGCAGCAGTCCAACGTAGCCATGCATTCGCTTTTCTATATAAGCCGGGTAAAGCTCGTTTCTTGGAAAATGTGGTTGCACCTAAACGCATACGATACAAAAAGATTTCCTATTGTACTCTAACACCCCTTGAAATTTGTCCCATGAGTTCCGAATCACCTTGTATTATTCAGGTCGAATAAAGCTGGATAGTTTACGTTTCAAGGCAAATACTGAATAGGAATTCAGAAACTTTCGATCCAGAAACTCAAGCTGCTGTTTACAATCAAGTCTGGGAGTGACAATGAATTTGAGAGCGATTCCCGAAAGTTCACGCGGATAAAATCTTTTCCGAAATGCGTCTAGTAAACTAATGCCTTCGAGCGTGCGGCAAAAGCGACTATCACGATTTTAACATCGCTTCTGTTATTTAGTTATTTCGCATCTAATGACGAAGGCAAATTACGTGGGTGAATAAACCGGAGACGAAATCATTGGGTCTGCTTAGAATATATATTGTCACGCATAGAATATGAGTGTTTTTCCTGTTTCGTCGATTATTCCTCCGATAATCTGAGCATGATACTAATTAGATCGAATGACAGCATTGGGCTTTCAGTGATCGTTTCCGAATTGCCAGCATGTGGGTTCGCACGCATTCGCCAGTTCGTGAGAATGCGAAATTTATTCCAGCATTCGGCCTGCTTTTCCATTATAAACACTGATATACAATAAGTATAATAAATGCGGATGAGGAATTACAGTGTTTGATTTTGAGCGGCAGAAAAGCTCTTTCATGTGATTAATCTATCTTTAGCCCCAAAATGCGGAGACTGCGGTAGCCCGGTCGGAAGAGTAATGTATTAGCAACCGGAGGCAAAGGGGCTGGAGCACGTTAAATCTGTCGTGGCCTCAAATGTCCTCACGTTGGCGTGGTGTGGAAGTTTGGATAGTGGGATGCCAGCTCAGGTGTTGCCTCGTCATCTGACCGTGATTCAAAATTACGTGGTGTTGTCCTCGGATCTTTCCTTTGTGATTGATCGCGGACCGTCGCCAATAGCCCACTGTGTTGCTCCAGTGTAACTTTAATTAACTACCTACCAATTTCCTCCCCTATTTATAAATTTTAAAAATATGTATCTTTCTCTCTCCATAAGTTTCACTTCATAAAGTTTTCTTAAATCAATCAGTGTTCACTTAATGGAACAGAAAATAAAATATTTTGGAAATATGTATAATCAAAACTTGTTCTTACACATAAAATAAAACTAAGAAAATGGTATTTCAAATTTATACATATTTGTAATTGTATTTCAATAGATATCAGCGTTCTTAAATAAATACATTGCGTGATTTCAAGTAGTGTAGTTTGCTTCTACCCTCTCTCTCTCTCTCTACAACACACTTAATGACTAAATAACTACATCTATTGTTTGAAAGAATCCATGAATTTTTTCAATCTTTCTTAAGATTCTATTGTTCATTTCCTTATAATAGAATCCTTTGGAAAGGTTCTACTCTTCCTTTTCTTGGAACATAGCTTCAGTGCGACGTTAATTCAACTACCTACTTACCTTAGAATAGAATCCTTTGGAAAGTTTCTACTCTTCCTTTCCTTAGAGTAGAAAGGTCAAAATTGGTTAGAAATCATGCATAGAAGACTACAGGTTGCAAAGTGGAAATATGCGTGTGAACCCCTCAGTAAGTTAATACAATAATCTGCATCGAAGGGATAACTAGTTGATTCACTGGCACCGACTGTGTTCAAATGTTCAGTGGATCTATACCCTTCAAAAGTACAAATACGAAACGCACAAAAGATTCTTGATTTGGCTTAATAAAGTGTACTTATTTTACTTAACTAAATACTTACAAAACTTTTTAAGTACTAGCTAAATTGCCCGACCTCACTCGGGTTAAATTGGTTAACTATATATTGAAAGTGACCAGAAAATAATCACTTTCCTCTTTCGTAGAAAAATGCCAAATCATTTAAATATGAGTAAACTAATTTTTTAACACCTTTCTCCTTAATTTCTACAACCTACTTTGGACAAAAATCCTATACATGCATATCCATCCATGTAATCCATTTAACATATATCGTACCCCTGATAAAGGTACACTCTTGAACCAGGTTTGCGACATTTTCGAAATTCGCCATCATTAAGGGAAAGATGACAAATTAATTTGATAAGATATTTATTTATCACTAAGTTTGTTTAAAAGTGGATATGCGTTTTTTCTTGAAAATTCGGTTTTGCGGCACGTGTGCAATAATAAAAGAACCTGTTTTAAAATTGAATGTCTTCGGTACAAAGGGAACCTATATTACCATCTTTTTAAATGGTAAATCGATGTGATAGTTTCTTCTAAAAACTCATTGTTTTAAGAAAACCTTCCTTATATAAGTTGCGTAAGTATAGCTTCAATTCGTAAAATAAGCCACTTTAACCTTCTGTCACTATATGACAAAGAATTTGTAATATTTCAAAAGTCCTAGTTCGGATTTTTGAACATTAACGTTCTTTCAATAATGATAAAATTCCACTTAAAATTTACTTTGTTCTAACTTATATGCCACTTTAAATCAAATACTTTGCGGTGGTGTTGCGTGTGATGAAAAGAGGAATTACAGTTTATTATTTTAATAAATATTTAAAACAAAAACAGAAAACAGAATTAAAACGAAATAAAAGTTGGCGGGAAAAGTTCCAGATATAAATTCGTAATTCTATCTCTTGATCTCACACAGTTGCCACAACTTACAACAAAAATTAGAGAAAACATTAAAATACGAAATGAATTCCAAGCGAAAGAAACAGAAAATAACATTGCACGTGATTTTAGTTTAGTTGCAAATTATCGTGTCCCAAATCTTCGGAAATACTTTATAGTTCTCAAAGAAAATAAATAAGGCTCAAAATACAAAAGTATAATTTAAATTCCGTAAAAATAGTTAAGAAAAATAATTGATTTTTCAGCAGTACTGATAAAACAATTCAAGTAATTGCAATGCTCAATATACCTTCGAGCTACTCCAAAATTACCAAATTTTGGTTGATTTAAGTATAGTTACTCAGATGTTTTAACATGAAACTTGCCTAAATATGAAAACAAATAAATTTCAAATAATGCATTCATTACACAAGATGTGATGTATCAAATATAAAACATTAAATTAAAATATGTTGAACAAATCTTATGTGATACTTGTACAAACACAAACATAAAATCGAACATAGAACGGAAAGACGGACAGACTTTCGCAACCAAGTTCAATCACTAAATGAATGTAAGAACTCACAGTATGCAAAGTTTCATGAAAATATATTCAATCGTTTGGACGGAGTACTGACACACACATACAGACAGATGGACAGACAGACAGACACCAAACGCGCAAGAGGCGGATTTATCATCAGAAGGATCCAAAACGGATAGAAAACTTGAAATGGGTCGAAAATATTCAATGTACAAACACTCCATTCTTATTTATATAGATTTAATAAGTACCATAAGATTAAATCTCGTAAAATTGTCAAGTACAGCGTGATCCTTTCGCAAATACATTTTTTTTGTATTTATGAACAAATGTAGAAAAATAAATTTTGCAACGAAGTTTTTTATCTACAAGATAACTTAAATTGCAAAGTATCTTTTAGATTAGTTATCAATTCTTATTTAAGTTCATAATTTCTGTCATAAAATGAACTATTCTCAAAATGTAATCTGATACATGGGGTAAGATTTTAATATTTCAGATTCATAACTACAATAATTGAGAACTTATTTTAAGTAATGAGTCCTATAGGTGTGCAAAGCTTCATTATTGTAAAGTAATTAGTCTTTGAGACACCTTGCGCGGACATTTATATTATAAAAATAGCTTTAGAACCCAATTTATTCTTTTTGTTGACAAACAAAACGTTATCTGATAGAATTATTGCAGTACTGGATAAGTTCCTCACATATCTGTAGGTACTTATATGGTAGGTATGTAGTTAACGTCGCACTGGAGCAACACAACGGGTTATTGGCGACGGTCCGGGATCCAAAGGGAAATTTCAGAGGATAACACCTTGTAATTTTGAATCACAGGTGACGAGAACACCTGAGCTGGCACCCAAATCTCCAAACTTCCACACCACACCAAGGTGAGGACATTTGAGCCAATGTACCCATCAGTCCCGTGGATGACGAGTCTTTGGCTGGAGCGAGTTTCGAACTCTCATCCCTCCCCTTATTAATCCGTTGCTCTTCCAACTGGGCTACCCTGGCCCGTAGTCCAAAAGGAAACTAAAACGAAGCATAAAAGTAATTTCATTTCTACATGGCATCCATAGTATAAAACTTCCGAATTTTAAAAGAATTCATCGAAAAATAACTTTTACCAAACTTTGAAACTTTGACCTGTTTTCCCTGAAAATATAACATTTAAAAGTTCTATCCTCTCTCGTAGAAGACTCGACTACAAGTGATTAATGTTTTTGACCCTGCGACTGACTGCATAATGATCGACATTCCCAACTTGATCGACCGCGAATGTCATTTAATGATCACGCAGCGAATAAAATCAATGCTCCGTTGAATCCAGGAACAGAAGGTCCGCCACAATGACCAGCAGGCAGAGGAAGTGATGGGAATTTGAAATCGAGCACCGGACATTTGTGATCATGAAAGTGTATCACAAGGATTGGCTTTCCCTCTCCTTGTAAGCTGGGATTCCCTGCTTTCCGGAGTGATTTCCTACAGCCAGATATCACGTCCATTCATCTTTACCTTCGAAAAGAATTGCCTGTGACAGGCAATATCATTGCTTATGGAATCAATCAAAATCATTGATGAGTAAGCACCTCGGAGGAGGATTGCATTTCGCGTAAGCAATCCTGTGGGTGATGTTCATCAATTTGGGGAATGGTACTCACCTTTTATTTTGGACGTTGCATTGTGAAGAAACCAATATTGAGAGATATCCGCGGTATGCGTGATTTATTGATTGATTTCTGATACATATATGTAGGAATTTTGGATGTTTCAAGTTCTGGGTATTGTTATTCGGTTGAATATTACAGGGCTAATGACAAATGTTTTCAGGTACAGACAAATCTTACAGGTTTAAGAAATGATGTTAGTCATAGCGGATCATTGTGATTTAATCACATGGTCAATACAGACGTGTTTTGAAGTGTTCATTTTGCAACTATGGATCATTGCAATATCATTGCTTATCGAATCAATCGAAAGCATTGATGAGTAAGCACCTCGGAGGATTGCATTTCGCGTAAGCAATCCTAAGGGTGATGTTCAACCAGTTGTGGAATGGTGCTCAACTTTTATTTTGGACGTTACGTTGTGAAGAAACAAGTAGTGAAATCCGTAACATGCGTGCTTTATTGATCGATTTCTGATACATACAGGTTGATTCGGAACTCATGGGAAAACTTCAAGGAGTGTTAGAGCACGCTAAAAGAATAATTTTTGTGTTGCAATGCATGGGCGCAAACACAATTGAGCAGGAAATAAAACAAAATGTTTATTTACATCATTATTTTAGAATTACTTATTTGCAATGTTTTTATAATGGCTGCTCAAAAGTGCCACCACAAACATTAATGCAAGATTGGCAGCGTGGCAAGCTTATGAAATCCGCGTTCCCGGGTTCCAGCAAAGGAAAGATTTTCAATTTCGCCAAACCAAACGTGCACTCTAGAGCCGAAAAAGCCACCGATCCATTCATCGACGCTGCCAAGCTTGCATTATTGTTGGTGGTACTTTTGAGCAGTTATTGTAAAAAAATAATTGTAAGTGATTGTAAAATAATGATGTTTTTAAACATTTTGTTTCATTTCCTGCGCAATTTTTGTGTTTGTGCCTAAGCACGTCACTAGCGCCCATACAATGCAAAACAAAAAAGGATTCTTATGATGTGATCTAACACCCCTTGAAGTTTGTCCCATAAGTTCCGAATCACCTCCTATATATGTAGGAATTTTTCTAATGATCAATATACGATGGGTGTTTCCAAGTTCTGGGAATTACTATTCAGTTAAATAAAGCAGGGCTAATGACAAATGTTTTCAAGTACAGACAAATCCTGACAGGTTTTACCAACGATGTTAGTCCTTGCGAATCGGTATGGTTTTGTCACTTGACCAATACAGACGTGTTTTTAAGTGTTCATTTTGCAAATATGGGAAGACGCTGTAAATCCTCAGGGCTATTACTTTCGTTCTGTGAAAAAAGGTAGTTAACCCTCCGAATGGTTTCGACAAGGTATCTCGCCCTTCAAGATTCGACCAATTTTGTTAATGACGAGGTATCTCGTCATCAAGAATGCGATTGAATTCCGAATGATGATGGTATTGCGTTTTTTGATGATGACGGAATCAAGATCAGGTCAGTTTTTCCTAATTACGAGATATCTCGTCCATCAAAATCTGACCAGTTTTGCTAATAACAAGATACCTCGTTGAGACAACCACCAGGAGGGTTAAGAGGGGTAAGGAACAGGGGCACCCCCAGTGATTTTCATCTGTGTCCAGAACTGAAAACCTATGTAATTTTTTTAGAAATGACGAAAACGAAGCATGAACTTTAAACTGCTTACTGTAAGCGAAATAGCCTGTTGTGTTGCTCCAGCGTGACGTTAATTAAAATACCATACGATCCCATACTGTAAGCGAGTGAGAAAGTGACTTATATGTTGATCTAAGTACACGAAACAGTAGACTGGTTATTCTGCATATATTTACAGTATAGCATTATGATAATAAAATTCCCAGAACTTGGGAAACATCCCTTAAGTTTGATTTGTCGCTCAGCGGTCAGTTTTTGCTACACGGGGACCAGATAAAATTCAGATCAGATTATAAACTTTAAGCCCCGTCACACACTGAAGCAGCATTCGACGAAGCATGCGATATGCGCACTGAGCATTTCTATTGAGGAGCTTCAAAAAGTGTGTCCAACATGTCGACTAGTAGTCACGTGACTGCTCTGTGAAAAATCTGTTTGGTTGGTCGATTTGGCATCTTATATGATAGTGTAGATGTGTGAATGCTATTTCTAAAGAGTGCAGACAAAAATGGTGAAATTTGTGAGGTCTATGTCGCGCAGACCAATCAGATGATGAATCAATGGATGGGCGTTTTCTTCCGTCACGAGGACCAATGAGATGATGAATGTTTGTTTCCATCCACAGACGAAAGTAGTCTAAGGGTAATGTTACTACTAGTTTTGGTTACATGATCCTGGGCATATAAGATCACCATTGCTCACTCTACTTTTATATTTCTTCTATGGTCCGTACGCATACGGCATCTTACTTTAGGCAAGAGGATTGCTGTGCAAACACAAATAAAGGACATAGCTCGGTTGATTTAAGTACATGAATTACTGTACAATGGGTATTCCACACATACTTGCAAAATAAATTACGTTAATTAGAATTAAGCAAAAATTCAAACCTTGCTTCTGCAAATTCACTTTTTACTTTTGTTTCAGTTGGAGAATCGATATAATACATAAATATATTAACATGAGAAGATGGTTAAGTCACCGCAGGAAAAACAATGTCCGTAGCAATAGATATTTAAAAAATCAGAAACCACGCTTTAGGCTCGAGCACTGCCCACTGCATAAATCCAAAAATAAATTCAAACCATCACCTGTAGCACAAAAGGCGGAAAAGATTGAGAGCAGATAATAAGAAGTTAAATACACACTAAGCTTTAAGATCATGAGTTAATTATTTTATATTTTAGAAAATTAAATTATTTTTTAGAATAAAATAATTGATGATGGAATCATAAACACAATGTTGATGTTAGCAGTTTTTACGTTTTCGGTAGCATGAAATACTCCATAAGATAAAATAATTTGAATATAAAGATTTATTTTAACAATCTTTGTCATTGTTAATTAACTTTGAAGCTCCATAGAGACATTGCTTTAACACAATTTTTTACAAACTCGTACATAACAATATGAATTCGCCCTTTTTAGTTTCTTGTATTGATTTTAAGGTCCACAGGTATTTCACTAGAAATTGCACAAATTATTTTTTGTCAAACCTTTAAAAAAGAAAGTATGTAACAGATTTGTTATCAACATGGATTTTTTAAACTATAATTCTTTCTCGGAGCTTGATATATTTTTAATGATTTCAATTCAGTAAGTAATCTGGTTCCAAGTAAGGTAAGATAGTTAATCAACGTCGCACTGGAGCAACACAACAGGCTAGTAGTAATCTTCTTCAATGAAGAGTTTTATTTAATCTCTTATCTAACTGTATTTGTGTCTTTTTTCTTGAATATTTTGGATCACGTATTCTTGTTCACTGTAATTGGATATTTTTCTGTGAAGAAACAATTAAATAAATATCCATTTATTGAAAAAACGATTAAAATCGAAATGGAAATTTTCCATTTTGCAGTGTCGCAATATTTTTAAGTCTAAAATCTATTTCGGAACATAAATTTTCCATAGAATGTATTAATGCTAGAACCTGAAAATATTCCGTTACAACTCTTTCACGCTTATTCATTATGTGATCAGATTACTTAAATCAGATGATTTCTGTCCTGGAATTACGCTTTATAATTACTAGTGCTACCCACTTTATAAACTATTAACCACATTGTAGATGTTGAGCAATGGTTGTTTACAAACCTTCTAGAAAGCACTTGTTTGAATCAAATAAAGCCTGCTCGTCAACTATTTTAATTGCGATTTCTTTGACGTTAGAACAGAACGAGGTTGTTGTCTGGAGAAAAACACTGCCTCGCATTCGCATCGAGCATCGCAAGTATCGAATATCTCCTTTTTTAAAAGAGCACTGTTGTTCCAATCCCCGTTTTATCAAATGCCACCATGACCTCTTTCTTCCAGCTTCCTGAACACACATGGGAACTTTGCTCGTCTAATATATGCTTCACATCCTCGAAAGAACGCTTCCATTTGAATCAAATCAAGTCCATAATTTACAGTAAAACTACTGAAAAGATCACTTGGAAATAAAATCAAATGAAGTCTCTTCATTTACATTAAAACTACTGAAAAGATCACTTGGAAATAAAATCAAACGAAGTCTCATCATTTACAGTAAAACTACTGAAAAAAATCACTGGGAAAAAAAATATCATAATTTACTGTAAAACTACTGAAAAAATCACTGGGAAATAAAATCTCATAATTTACATTAAAACTACTGAAAAAAATCGCTTGGAAATAAAATATTAAGCGGGAAAACATTGTTTTAACCCTTCTGGTGGTTGTCTCGACAAGGTATCTCTTAATTAGAAGAAAACTGACCAGATTTTGATGTACGAGATATCTCGTCATTAGAAGGAAACTGACGAAATCTTGATCTCGTCATCATCAAAAACTCAATATCTTGATGACGAAATATCTCGTCATTAGCAAAATTGGTCAGATCTTGATGGAAGAGATATCTCGTCGCAACCACTTGAAGAGTTAAACAATATGTAAAACAAATTGCTTCGGAAGTTTCAATTCAACTGGGGGCCGTGGTAGCCCAGTTGGAAGGGTATTGGATTATCATCTGGAGGGTTGCGAGTTCGAAACTCGGTCCAGCCAAACACCGTCGTGTACACGAGAGCTGGTGCACGTTAGATCTGTCGTTGTCTCAAATGTCATCACGTTGGCGTGGTGTGGAAGTTTGGAGAGTGGGGTGCCAGCTCATCTGACAATGATTCAAAATTACGAGGAGTTGTCCTTGGATCTTTCCCTTGGGGACTGATCCCTGACCGTTGCTAATAGCCCGTTGTGTTGCTCCAGTGCGTGTAATTAACTACTTACCTTCAATTCGACTGAAAATGTTTCTCTTGAAAACTACAAAAGACAATTTGTGAAAACATAACTTCGACAAATTAAAGTTTAAAATAACTTAGAAAAGCTAAAATATAACTTTAATTCTCTCGCTTCTTCACTTTAAATAAAGCCGGTATTTGTTTTAAACATAAATTCTAACTATCAATTAAAAGATTGTTTTGTGGGGTTTTTTGAAAATTCCATTTGGAAATTACAAAATGAAAACGTTTAAAATAAATTTTGATAATTCATTTAAAAGCGTTTGGGGAATTTTGATTCGATAAATGAGGCTTCCTTTTTGTTTGAACAAAAATAGATGATCTTTAAAAATTAAGGGAACCTAGAATACAACACAATTGAGAATTATCTAATCATAAGCATTGCTTTCAATTATTAAGTACATTTTACTTTGAACAAATTATTTCTAATATATCCACACAATGGCTTTATCAGAAAAAAATCTATCCAGAAGAATCTATTACAGGACTGGCCAATTACTGGTTGCATGTGGCCCCATAGTTTTAGATGCTCGTTAAGTCATTAAGTCCACGTAAAAATTAAAATAAAAGACTTGTTTGTCGCTCTACGGTCATTTTTTTTGCAACACGATGGCTAATTAGATCATGAATGGAAATAAAATAAAAAGATTAATAAGGAACCCCGCTATACAAAATCATTTACCGTGACCAAGAAAACGGAAATACTTTAATTAAAACTGCCAATTTATTTTAAAACTAATCTTCCATTTATTACCTCATCAAAGGATAACAAGAAGAAAATTAATTCGAAATAATGCTTTAAACTTATCTTCCACATGACTACCTTATCAAATAAGAATATTAGGTAGAAAAAATATTTTAAATTTATCTTCCGCATTATTACCTCAGCAAAGGATAACAGGAAGAATATTAATTTGAAATAATACTTTAAACTTATCTTCCACATGACTACTTTATCAAATGATAAAAGGAAGAATATTTATTAAAAAGAATATTTATACTTCAAAACTGACTGTTTAATAAAAATGATGTTTCGCAAGTTACTATTAAAGTGCTTCTTTGGAAACAGAAATAGAAAATTGCACAAGTCGGTTAGGTTAGGAAGTTAATTAACGTTTAGCACTGGAGCAACACACAGGATATTGGCGACAGTCTGGGATCAATCCGAAAGGTAAAGATCTATGGACAACGCTTCGTAATTTTGAACCACGGTCGGATGAAAAGGTCAGCATCTGAGCAGGTACAACACTCTCCAAACTTCCACACCACGCCAACGTGAGGACATTTGAGGCCACAAGTCGTAATCTTGTCTCCATAAATTTGTGTTTAATTCTTTTAAATTTACCGGAATTTTTGTGTTATTTTACTTTTCAAAACAAACTAAAAAGCTTTCGACGAAAGTTATTGAAATAGATCTAAAATATTAGCTTCAAAGAAAGAAATATCTTTCCGAAACATAAGTGTGAGCGAATAAAACAAGTTTTATACACGATCCAAGTGAAAGTTCAATTTTTATAGATCGGTTTGGGTCGGTGAGATGTGTTCAGCGTTCACGCCAATCAAGATGCTCGCTACCTAGACGGAAGGGAAGAAAAAACGTTGCGGATGTTGCAAGGTCCTCGGATATCGGAAGTCTGAGAGGTACGTTTTGGGAGTCTCACGTTTTAGACAGCTGGCACGCTCACCCATTTTGCATTGTTATTTACCTTTTGCTCGAGCTCCTCTTTCCCTCTGGATGCGAAAGCGGTTCATTCTTTTTCTTCTTGAAAAACTAGTCTGCTTCGAAGCCATTAAATGAGGAAAACAAGCTGTAAATGGTATCAGTTTTAGGGGAGTTGAAAGATTCGTCATGTTGGGCCTTCCATGACAGTTGATACGTCCTGTTGTTAGTACTTCACATACAATGCCCGTGTAGACAAATTTCGTTTGGAATCCTCTGATTCTAAAAAAAAAATTTGGGGGTCATTTTTCGAGCTTTGAGAATCCTTTGGGATCATTTTTAGAGTTTTTCGGACAATCTCGAGTCTTTTCGAGTTGTTTTTTAGGATTTTGTGGGACACTTTGGTTCTTTTTCAAGATTTCTCAGACAATTTTT
Source organism: Meta bourneti (assembly GCA_933210815.1). NCBI lineage: Eukaryota > Metazoa > Arthropoda > Arachnida > Araneae > Tetragnathidae > Meta > Meta bourneti. The sequence goes on from OW119933.1 coordinate 83,489,332, forward strand.
GGTCATTTTTTGAGTTTCGAAACTTTTGAGTTATTTTTCGAGTTTTTAGGGTCATTTATTTAGGGTTTTTTAGGGGTAACACTTTTGAGTCATTTTTCCAGTTTTTTGGATCCTTTTTGAGGTTGTTTTTTGGGACACTTGGGTCCTTTTCAAATTTTTTTGGACACTGGGTCATTTTTCAAGTTTTTTGGGACACTTTTGGGCCATTTTCAGGACACTTTTGGGTCAATTTCGAGTTTTGGTGAACATTTTTTTCAGGTCATTTCTCGAGTTTTTAGGGACATTTTTTGGGGTCCTTTTTCAAGTTTATTGGACATTTTTTGGGTTATGCTTCGAGGTTTTAACACAATGCTTTTATTTTGTCCCTGGTTTCGAAAAAAATTTCCATTTTGTGAAAGTCGAGTTTAAAGTTCAAAATGTGAGTTTTTTTGCTCATTTTTATCTTTAAAACTTCTATAAGGGATCAAACGAAAATGAAGTATCATTTATAAGAGCATAATTAGTATTCAAATCCCCAAATATAAATTGACGGTCAAGAAAAATTTGGGTTCCAACTCTCATTAATAATAACTGAAGTTATGTCGTTGGTTTTTTCATATTTTAGGAGGGAAATAAACTTTATTTCGATCAAATCTTGTCATAAATGCCAGGCACTTTTTTCTCGCATTAAAACCCGATCAAACAGCTCTCTCGAAATTCTGTCTTATATCAATTACTATATCACAGGACTCAGACCATTGATGGAAGTAGTTTGCACCAATGGTCTGAGCAACTCAACTATTCACTGCGGATCATCCAACGAAGTGTGTGGGGCCGTAGTGGCGCAGTGGATCTGTCCACTGCGCTAGCAACCTACGAGTTGTAGGCGGCGCAGGTTCGATTCCTGTCAAGTACAATACCTTCCTGTGTGTATTTCTCTCTGCTGTGTTAGTAAAAGTTTCCTTGTACTTGTATGTCCATTACTTGATGTTGTCTATCTTGTGTTTGTAGAGTGTCTGTTGTCTACCTTGTGTTCGGATTTCTCTCTTCTGCGTCAGTAAAAGTTTCATTGTGTGTGTATGTCCATTACTTGACTTTGTCTTGTGTTTGGCGCGGAATGGTCAAATGTGGCCCTTGCGCCACAAAACCAACCAATGAAGTGCCTGCCGATTATGACAAGTGCCATATGGTTTACTTGAGGGCATGTATGTGTTGGTAATCACTTCAACCAATCATCAATGTGGAAGAGCGTGGAAAGACATGTCACTGCAGTCTACCGAAAAAGACCTTCATGACCGGGATTCGTTGTACATCTATTAAAACGTTAATTTTTGCAGTGTAGGCTCTCCACATGCCAGATTTTAATCAAAGGAATCACCATTTATGGGACATCACCCGTATTTGATTTCTTCAGAAGCCAGTGCGGATTGCAAACATTTGTCGAAACAAGGACAGGACGTTATTTATGGAGGTCCTTTCCTATCTCGGAACTGGACATCACTCCTTTGCTCTGTCACTCCAATCCCCTCCAGTCGAGAACGGAGAGAAGAAAGGAAGAAACAGGGGGAGAAAATAAAGAAGAGAGGAAGAAACCGGGAGAAAATAAAGAAAAAAGAAAAGTCAGGAGAAAGAAACCAGCATTTTTATCTCCGTTGCGATAGCAACAAGATTAGCAGCTGCGCGGATTTTCTTAGAAGAAAATTCTTTGTAGTACCCTGAAAGTTAATGGATTTCAAACTTTATGTATCTCCGCCCCTTCTTTCATACAAAAAATTGCCACGCCCCTATTTTCGTAAGACAAACTTTGTAAACAAGTTTCTTAAATCATGTCCTGTTTCACAAGACAAAATTAAACGTTTTGCAGATTGTCGGATTAGAGCAGAAACTCATTAACCCTCCAAGTGTTTCGACGAGATATGTCGTCCAAGATCTGGTCAATTTTGCTAAGTACCAGGTATCTCCTATCTCCAGATCATGTCCCATTTCACGAGACAAAATAAACCATTTTGCAAATCGTCGGCTTAGAGCAGAAACTCATCAACCCCCCAAGTATTTCGGCGAGATATCTCGTCCAAGACCTGGTCAATTTTGCTAAGGACCCGATATCTCCTATCTTTAGGTCATGTCCCATTTCACAAGGCAAAATAAAAAGTTTTGCAAATCGTCGGCTTAGAGCAGAAACTCATCAACCCTCCAAGTGTTTCGACGAGATATCTCGTCCAATATCTGGTCAATTTTGCAAGGACGAGATATCTCGTCAAGACCAAACTACCCTATTACTCCAAAGAGAATGAAGATCCAGGTAGGAAAAACAAATTGTCTCTTGCCTTGAACTAGTGACAGTTTGGAACTGGTTTTTGCACCAGATGCGGGTCAACACAGGGCAGTTTTCGACGCGATTAAACCACCAGGAAGGTTAACTGATATTTTCCCTGTTGGTTGAATTTTAAGGCATATGTTGTTGGATTTTATGGTCAAGTAAATAGACATACACACACAAGTCACTTTTTCGGAGACACTAACAACTTATTTTCATGATGATGAAAAATAGTCACATACTGTAACCTATTTCAAAGATATATAAACTATCAAAATAGGTTTATAATTTTTTTAACTTAAAAACTAGTAAATAACTCTCTGAGCGCCACGAGATTTCCAAGTAGTGTAGTACATCCCACAACACACATAGTGAAAAAATTACTTATTTGATTGGTTGAAAGAATTATGAAAACGATTCTATTGGTCAAGATCAAAACTGGTTAGAAAAGCAGGGAAGACTATAGGTTGGAGAACGGATATAGGCCTCAGAGGGGTTAAACAGCGGTACTGGAATTTTTTTCCTAGTTAATTAGTTGCTCTAAGCCGACGAAATGTGTGCATAAGTCGTTTTTCTCAAACTCAAAATGTCGCCGATAGCCCGTTCTGTTGCTCCAGTGTGATGTTAATTCAACTACCTACCTACCCCTACCTTAAAATAAACTTAAAACTCGAAAAGTACATTTTGACCCCTTTCGAATTTCATTTCATTGCTGGTTGTTTCATTATGCGAAAAGATCAAAACGACTTTATGACTTTCTAAATTGTAGATACACCGTTCTCAAAAATTTTAGGGACCGCGGTGGCCCAGTTGGAAGAGCAGCGGGTTGCCGGAGGGTTGCGAGTTCGAAACTTGGGGTCTGGGGGTGTACATGGGGACTGGTACATCATGGGGGCTTGGGCGTGGTAAAGAGAGGGGTGCCATCTCAGGTGTTCTCGTCATCTGACCGTCGTCCTTGGATCTTTCCCTCCGGGGTTGATCCCGGACCATCGCCAATAGCCCGTTGTGTTGCACCAGTGCGACGCTAATTAACTGCCTACCTACTATTAAACCTAACCAACAAGCCTGGCTTCGTTTCTGGCTCAAAATAAGACAATTAGTCCTGAGACATTCTTCAAGGAGCAGATCCGCGAAACATGAATGTCAAAGATAATTGGTATTGGTATTGGTATTTTCAATTAACGTCACACTGGAGCAACACAACGGGCTATTATGTCAAAGATAATACTCGTGGACCTGCATTTGCAATAAATAAGATGTAGAAATGTCTTGGACAAACAGGAGAGTATGAATGGAAAAACTAAACGAAAATGGTTTTTATAGAGACCAGAGAACCCAGTTGACGTATGTGTTAGTTTAACAAACTCAAAAAATCACGTTGGTGTGGCGTGGAAGTTTGGAGAGTGGGGTGCCAGCTTAGGTGTGACCTCGTCATCTGACCGTGGTTCAAAATCAAGCGGTATTGTCATCCGATCTTTTCATTTGGGATTGATCCCGGACCGTCACCAATAGCCCTTTGTGTTGCTCCGGTGTGACACTAATTAAAATTCCTACCTACCATAAAAAATACTTAGTAAAATGTTTTTATATACTATACATTTCACTATTGTTTTTCTATAGTAAAACGTTGAGTATCCTCAGACTACATTCATTTGGATGAACCTCTTTTTGAAAAGATCGTACTTACCAACAAATATTGAAGACCTAAAAGCATTACTTCCCTTCCGACAGGTTAAAGAAATCTCCGATCCAGTAGAATTGTCCCAAATATATCCAGCAAAGAGTAGATTTTAGTTACGTATGTTCTTTTTGAACATTCAAGGGGAGTCAAACGCCCTTCACTTTTGCTCTTTTAGCTCATCAAATGTCAGAATCAGAGATTGGGAAGCTATTTTTAAGCAATAGCTCTGACGCCGACTCTTTTTATTGATCATTTATAGATTTTTTCATTTAAGTTGTGTTACAGGTGCTCGTCCAATCGCGTCTATTTATAGATGAGCCTACGAACGGTACCGCTTTGCATTGCAAGTTTTGTCGGTTAAGTAAACGCGTTGGTTGGTTTTAATGGCTCAACGGCCGTGTTTATCCTAGTGGTGAAAAACAACGTTATGTAAACGGGAGACTGGTTCAATCTGTTTAATAAAATATCGGTAAACATTTCAATTGGGAAATGTGACGAGTTGGCGAATTCAATGAGTTGAGTGGTTGGCGTGCAAGGAATAGACTAGGCTTGAATTAATGTTTTGTTATTTCTTGGGGGGGGGGGTATTTCAATTAACGTCACACTGGAGCAACACAATGGGCTATTGGTGACGGTCCGGGATCAATCCCAAAGGGAAAGATCCGAGGACAACACCACGTAATTTTGAACCACGGTCAGATGACGAGGCAACACCTGAGCTGGCACCCCACTCTCCAAACTTCCACACCACGCCAACGTGATGTTATTTCTTGGAAGAGTAAAGCTAGTCAAACACACACATGGATTTCGATCGTACGGAAAAATATCGTACGATCAAATTCTTTCAATGGAACGATGGTAATGGTGGTAGTGGTAATTAATTAACGTCGCACTAGAGCAACACAACGGGCTATTGACGACGGTCCGGGATCAATCCCGAAAGGAAAGGTTCGAGGAAAACGCGTAATTTTGAACCACGATCAGATGACGAAGCAACACCTGAGCTGGCACCTCACTCTCCAAACTTCCACAACCACGCCAACGGTGATTTAATGGAACGACGAAGAGCATGGGAGCTTGCACAAGGTTCGATCTCACACGGCACGATCGCCGTGTTGCTACCGTCCACTGCCACAACAGACGGTCGCCGTTCAGTGGCGTACGTGACCCATTGCACGCTTACACACTCCACGATTACATTCGTACGATAACCTGTCTACAGTTGACTTCGTTTGTTATGCGGTAGTTACGGTAGATCAGTTTGTTATACGGTAGTGTTATTTTTGTTTTAATTATGGCAGAAAATATTGACATTGAAATCCTTATTTCATTGGTATGTTCCTGCTTGTTCCGGGGCCGCGGTGGCCCGGTTGGAAGAGTAACGAACTAGCAACCGAAGGGTTGCGAGTTCGAATCCAGCCAAACACCGTCGTGTACAAAGGGGGGCTGGTGCACGTTAAATCTGTCGTGGCCTCAAATGTCCTCACGTTGGCGTGGTGTGGAAGTTTGGAGAGTGGGGTGCCAGCTCAGGTGTTGCCTCGTCATCTGACCGTGGTTCAAAATTACGTGGTGTTGTCCTCGGATCTTTCCCTTTGGGATTGATCCCGGACCGTCACCAATAGCCCGTTGTGTTGCTCCAGTGTGACGTTAATTGAAATACCCCCCCCCCTGCTTGTTCCCTTTTATGGTTAATTGGATGCACTCAGTAAATTCGGCAACGGCCTGAGACGACGGTACACCAACCACATAGCGACACGTTTGGGATTCATTTTCTATACAACTTGAGATGAGTAGTCACGAGCTTTTAACAAACGACTGCACTTACACAGAAAAAACCATGGTGTGTGCAAGCAACGCACACTATAAAATATCGTACGATATTTTCCCGTACTATCGAAAATCGATGTATGTGCATCTAGCGTAACGGATTTGCAACTGAAGGGTTGTATGTTCAAATCCAACCAAAGACCGTCGTGTAAAAAGGAGCTGGTGCATGTTAGATCTGTCTCGGCCTCAAATGTCCTCACGTTGGCGTGGTGTGGAAGTTTGTAGAGTGGAGTGCCAGCTCAGGTGTTATTTCGTCATCTGACCGTGGTTCAAAATTACCTGGTGTTGCCCTCGGATCTTTCCCTTGGGGTTGATCCCGGACTGTCGCCAATAACCCGTTGTGTTACTCCAGTGCGACGTAAATTAAAATACCTACCTATCAATAAGTCACAATGAATCTATGCGGCCGTCGGTCTTAATTCTGTGCACCCCTGTCTTACATTATTGACTACGAGTTTGACTACAGGTTCCTATCCGATCCTCTGCACACAAGGCAAATTTCTGGTACACTTGTTTATCCTAATGCTATTCTGGAGAGCATCGTGTGAAGCTTCAAAACACAGATGATAACCAGTAAGACACGAGGGACGCATCATTTCGGAAGCTCTCCACGTGGCGTCATGATAATAGTGATCCAGGCGAAAAGTTGTCACATAAACTTGAGCCTCTCAGATCCAATTTTTCTCGCTTGTTATTTCTATTTTTGTCGAAAGGAAATTAACGTGTCAGCGAGGAATTGAGATAAAAGATAACGATGGTGGCTTTGCTCTCTCTTGTGAGGAGTCGGAATGGTTTCACCCAAATGTATGCGACCGAAGTTTAACCTCTTTAGTCTCGAGAAAACCCTCTCAAAAATTATTTTGTCGGCTATTTGAAGTATACTTTGTGACTCAAATGATGAAACAATTTATTTTTTGACCAAATGAGTTCCCATGGGGTAATTCCTCCTAATGGGTACATCACCCATTTGGGTCCTCATGGGTCAGAATACTAGGATGTAGCAGGATGGGGATATCAGAAATTAATGAATGCACGTCCCTAGAAAAACATTCTCACAAAATTATTTTGTAAACTATTTGAGGTATAGCTTGTGACTCAGAAATTATGACAGACAAAATGAGTCCCCATTTGGGTCCCACCTCCTAATGAGAACATCACCCATTTGTGACCCCATGGGTCAGAATACTAGGATGTAGCAGAATGGGGATATCAGAAATTAATGAATGCATGTCTTGAGAAAAACATTCTCACAAAATTATTTTGTCGACTATTTGAGGCATACTTTGTGACTCAGAAGTTATAAAACAATTTTTTTTGATAAAATCAGTCCCCATGGGGGTAATATCTCCTAATGGATCTATTAACCGTTTGAGTCCCCATGGGTCAGAATACTAGATGTAGCAGAATGGGGATATCAGAAATTAATGAATGCGTCTCGAGAAAAACATTCTCACAAAATTATTTTGTCGACTATTTGAGGTATACTTTGTGCTTCAGAAGTTAAGAAAATTTTTTTGATAAAATAAGTCCCCATGGGGTAATATCGCCTAATGTGTACATCGCCCATTTGGGTCCCCATGGGTCAGAATACCAGGATGTATCAGGATGGGGATATCGGAAATTAAGGAATACACGTATCGAAAAAACATTATCAAATAATTATTTTATCGACTATTTAACGTGCTGTGTGACTCAGGGTTCCAGACTGCATTCAATATCAAGTGCAGACAAGTCTTGACAGGTCTTCCCAACGATATTTGTCAATGCCGATCAGTAGTATTTAGTCGCTTCATGTAGGTAGATAGTTAATTAACGTCGAACTGGAGCAACACAACGGGCTATTGGCGATGATCCGGGATCAATCCCAAATGGAAAGATCCAAGGAGAACGTAATTTGGAACCACGGTCAGGTGACTAGAACAACACCTGAGCAGGCACCCCACTCTCCAAACTTCCACACCACGCCAACGTGAGGATATTTGAGGCCGGACAGATTTAAACTGCACCAGCAGGGAATGTGATTTAGCTTAATTTTTATTGATTCAAATTTCAGCATATGGAGTGATACTGTCATAAGTTGCGTGCAGGCAGTACTTTTTGATTGAAATGGTACTTTTCCATCATATTCCATTTCTAACCTTCAAAATTAACTAGTCAGTTGGATGAGCAACGGGGGGGGGGAATTTCAATTAACGTCACACTGGCGCAACACAATGGGCTATTGGTGACGGTCCGGGATCAATCCCAAAGGGAAAGATCCGAGGACAACACCACGTAATTTTGAACCACGGTCAGATGACTGGATGAGCAACGGATGGGCAATCCGAGGGCTGTAAGTTCGAAACTCGGTCCAGTCAAAGAAGATCGTGTACACGGGGCTGATGCACGTTAAATGTGTCGTGGCCTGAAATGTCCTCACGTTGGCGTGGTGTGGAAGTTTGGAGAGGGGAGTGCCAGCTCAGTTCTGACCTCGTCAGTAGTATACCCGCCCGTATGGCGGCGGAAGTGACGTCATACCACGTGACCGGAAGTGGGCGTGTCTGAATGACGTGACGTATTGTTTGTTTACATTTTGGACTTGGAATTTTTTTTTTGTCTTCGTGCAGGCGTTGAGCTGTTTCAAGATGGCGTCGTTTCGTTGGAGTGGTGTTGCCATGGTGATGAATCACTCGTAGTGCCATCTGGTGGAGAAATTAGAAACCCTATTATTTTGAATTAAAAAGGAATTTCTTGGATTCGAACCGAGGACCACAGGACCCGAAGTCAAGCGCGCTATCCGTTAGGCTGTAAGAGAGTTAACTTAAAATGGTGAATTAATGGATTTTTTCTCTCTTTTGGACTTGTATTTTTTCTTAGTATTAGGAATGGGTTATATTTTTAGAAAATGGTTTGAATAATTGCATAGGGGTTTTAATAAATGCTTTTACAAAATGACTTATGGCTTGGATTTTTTTTTCCTTCTGAGATTTCGATGTGACGTCACGATTATGTCCATCGAGCAAGTCTGAACTTGAAAAAGTCTACTCACAATTCTTTATGTTATGAGTATGGTAAATTGTTTACAGATCGTGAAGGCTAGGCATATTTCCGTCGATTGGAAAACGAATTAACGTATTAAAAAAAGACGAAATTTAGAAATTTTAGGACAAAAATATAATGTGCCTTGTAAACTTGTAGCATACGAAGACGAAGGAATAAGCTATACTTTTAGCGGGTCTTCTATTGCAGCCAAGCCTTGATCTCCTAAAGTATTGGAAATAAAGGGAGAAATGGAGCGAATAATTGGTGCAAGATTTAATTTTGAGTTGGTGAAGCGTTATAAAGATGGTAAGGACTGCATAGTTGCCCATAAAAACAACGAGAAGGACTTGGAACTTTATGCACCCATAGCGTCTGTTTCATTTGGACAGAAAAGGCAATTTGTGTTTTCTAGAAAGAACTACAATTCTTTAAAAATTGTTCTGGAAAATGGAAGCTTGCTTGAGATGAAGTATCCAACAAACCAATTTTGGTTTCACAGCTTGCCCCGTGGGAATGCATTATGCCCTAGAATAAACTTAACGTTTCGTAAAATTCTTGTATAAAGCAGCGATAAACCACTTATGTGCCCCCGAACTAGAACTCAGTGTCGTACACTAGACGATATTTGGACAACGTTGCAATTGATCTTTGCCTTTCAGAATAATATTTTTATAAATGCTTACATCTCGTTTTTAAATAAATTTTTAGCGTGTCTTACCACATATACTGTATTTTGGATTATTTGGTTTTTTTATTACATGGTTTCATAAATTTTCTTTTAAAATGCAAGATCTGAAATGAAATTTTTCTTTGCTATATAGATTTATGTTTTTTTTTAAGTTAGATGTTTTTACTCAAAAATTAATTATACATTAGATGCTATAACACCTATTTTATAGCAGAAATTTTGTTTTAAATAATATACACTTAAGTAAGAGTAAAATTTTTGAAACTTTACAAGACAAATACTATGAATATGTTTTCTTGTACATTTGAAGAAGTTATAATAGTATAAAAAAACCATTTATTCTATAAATCTAAATTAAATGTTATTTTTTAATTAATCTTTCCTTGCATATTATTTTTACTTTGAATAAATCTTCATAAATTTTAGTGATTTAATTTATATTATATAGATTTACAAACCTGTTTTTGGATGAAATATAAGGATTTAATATTTTAAAAATTAATGTTTTTACTTAAAATTAATTATATATTAAATACTATTACACATATTTTTAATGTTGAAGATTTTTAGAAAACATTTTACAATTGAAACATATACATTAAATATTATGACAAACACTTAAATGCAGATCCATAAGGGAATATTGGAAATCTTTTTAATGCTTACACCTTTTCTATTCTAAATAAACTTTTGCTTGTCTTACCACATACACTGTATTTTGGATTATTTGGGTTCTTTTTATTACATGGTCTTATAAATTTTCTTTTTAAAATGCAAGATCTGAAATGAAATTTTCCTTGATTTTAAGATTTATGTTTTACTCAAAAATTAATTATACATTAGATGCTATAGCACATATTTTATTGCAGAATGTTTTAATATTATACACATAAGTGAGCGTAAAATTTTTGAAACTTTACAAGACCCATATTATGAACATGTTTCCTTACACATTTGAAGTAGTGAAAAATAGTATTAAAACCCTTTATCCTGTAAAATATAAATTAAATATTATTTTTAATTAATTTTTCCTTCCATATTATTGTTTACTTTAAATAAATTTTCATTCATTTTAGTGATTTTATTTATATTATAAAGATTTACAAACTGTTTTTAACGAAATTTTCTTTGATATAGGGATTTATATTTTAAAAGTTAGATGTTTTTTACACAAAAATTAATTATATATCAAATACTATTGCACGTATTATAACATTGAAGATTTTTAGAAAGCGTTTAACAATTGAAATATATACTTTAAATATTATTACAAACATTTAAATGCAATTTGCTTTTTATTTTTTAATTTTACAATTGAGACATTTTTAAAAGTTTGGTTCTTAAAGTGCGTTTTATGCATGAATTATTATAAAAACCTGTAAGAGTAAAAAGAATTTTATGCATTAATTTGAAACTTTACAAGACCCATACCATGTTTCCTTACACATTTGAAGTAGTGAAATATAGAATTAAAAACCATTTGTCCTTGAAGATCTAAATTAAAAGTTCTTTTTCTTTAATGCTTTTGCAAACCACACATTTTACTAAATATGAACTTCCTTTTATTTATTTGAAATCCTTATGCACATCGTACAATTTACATTGCACAGCAAAATACCAATACTGTACGAAGCTATGAAGTATTTTACAAGATACTTTGTACTGTTTTCTTAATTTTAAGTGTTCTACATTGCTATATTAAATGGATAGTAAGTGGGTTTTCTGTTTTTGAAAATAATGTGTGCACATCTGTGCTGCTAAGCAAATTAACTTTTGCCCTTTTCTTGATATTTAATGCATAATCTAAATATTTACTCACACCGCTGATAGTTTTACCCATGAGTAAAATTAAATAATAACTGAAAATTTTAAGTATTAATGTGAATTTTAAAATGAACAAAAATTATTGAAATAATGGATTAAATCTGAATTCTATGTATTCTTAAAACAATCTCTGCAAATCCAGCAGACAATTCTTAAACAGATTGAAGGAAGCCACATGGAAACAAAGTAAATTAGAACACTTTTTAATAGTAAAAACATTATGATTAATATTTTTACAAAAATAATACATTGTAGTAAAAAAAGAACTTATTTTTACATACTTACATTTTTTTAAGAGACTTATTTCCGACAAGCCAATTATTCAATGCCATCACCTCAGCTATGGGGCAATGCAAATTATTTTTGTGATGACCACATTATAGTTTTTGGATATCTTTGTTGCTACTTAGAGCATAAAATGCATCGAATTTGGGAAACCCATATTGTTCTAAGTTGATATTCGGAATATTCAATGCATCTAAGCGTTTCTTTTCCACACAACCACCTTTGTAAGCAATTAGGTACTGAGTGACCCTCTTGGTCTGCTCGTAATATTCTAAAAGCTTAGAGTCTAGATTTTTCTAAGGGAGCACAATTTGCTATGTCATGGGACAGAAATGAAGTGCACATATCACACAGTTGTACGATCTTTGGCACTCAGTTTATGCTTAGACGATAAGTTAAAACGAATACTTGAAGCTACTTGCGACTTTTACAGCGATGTATGCGTATTTACGTACCAAGAAACTTTCTTGAATCTGAAATTCATCAAAATGCACAATTGCACAAATATTAATCATTGCTATTGAAAAGCGTTAGCTGTTCTTGGAAAAATAATTGTAAACTGGAGGCCACGAAGAACTGGACTATATAACACCATACACTTACTAATCAGTAAAGTTAAAATTTATCTTTTGCGTTCCATAGTTACTCACAAAAGATAAGACTAAGTGAAGAATGTACATACTCAGAAAACATGGTGTTTGTGATAATGCGCGAAATAAAATTTTGTGTTATAATACAAGATTTTAACGAAAGGATATACTTAAATGTGCGTGTGATTTTTTGACTCTACCACGTTTATGCGCTGAATGCAATTCAATTCTACGACTAAATTTGAGCAAGAAAAAAAAATATAACCAAATATAATTTATAAGAGAAACGTATTTTGACTTTCTTTAAAATGAGGAACTTTAAAGTATACTGAATTCTCTTGATTCTGCAGTTTTATTTTTTCTAAAATTACATCAACAAATTGAATTATTTTATTTGTGTGCACACACAAGTCTTTGCCTCTGTTGAAAGGAAACTAGTATCTTTGACAAGTATCAGATTTTTAAAAATTAATTCAGAGAAGAACCTTTTTTCATGGGATTTAACTCAATCTGCTCCATAATTTTACCCTTAAGAGTAATAGAGCATATTATAGATTTAAGGAAAATGAATAACCATTATGCAAATTTGAAGCCAAAAGTTCCAAGCATGTCTATGCGCCTATCTACGTTTAGAGATTGACCAACGCACAGACGTTGACATTAGGGACCTAGCCGTAAACGGATCGTATTATACCGGTGTCTTGGACGTGATCAGGTGCTATTGGTGTGGCGAAGGGCTTGAAAATTGGTAAAAAGATGTAGTGAGACACAAACACAAAGTTTTATCCAAAATGTTTGGTAGCCCATAGATGAAATTGTACAGGTGCTGGATGAAATCAACAATACCAATGGTTTTATAAAAAAAACGATGTATAGCTTTACCCCTTAGACAACGACAAGGACGAACGACTTTGTAAAATTTGCAAGGAATCGGAAAATGAATGCTACTTTACAGCCTTGCGGTCATCTGGTGACATGCATGAGATGTACGAAGAGTCTTTCAACGTGTCCTATGTATCGAACCAATATTTTACATAAAATTAAAACGTACATTTGTTACTAAACTCTATTTATTAGTACATGTAGTAGATGCAATTTCAAGTGATATACTGAACATGGTGAGGAAGAAAATCCAATTGTAAAAGGGTGGTATTGAGTTGAAAGTTATTAAATTGGCAAAAGTGCTTCAGTAAAAAGATTAGTAAGGAAGTTTGAGACTCTAAAACCCTAAAACTCTTTATTAAGGAAAAAAATCGTGTAGGAAAGACTTATACACCCTTATAAATATATTGACTATTTTAATTATTAGTCGTTTGTTCATTATATGTTAAACCTATTTACTAAAGAATTTTAAAGGGTACCTTAAACAGGAGTTACTAAATGCTTTAGGAAAGATGTGTAAATGTACTCTGTAATGCAAGAGAGAATGCTTGAATTAAATATTCATTTTGAGTGTTTCCTTCTTGTAGTGGGGGCTTATTAATAGTACTTTTGTTAGAGCATTTTAAAATATTTCACACTTTAAAAGAATTATTTATATTTATTTTTTATTAATTTTTAAAACTTTTTAACTTTACTGCTTAACTTTTTTATTGTTACTGTTTAACTTTATTTTACTGCTTAACTTTTTTACTGTTTAACTTTTTAAGTTTAACTTTTTTTTACTGTTTAACTTTTTTACTGTTTAACTTTTTCTCTTTAACATTTTTTTTACTGTTTAAATTTTTTTCCTGTTTAACTTTTTTTCACTGTTTAACTTTCTATTGGTTAATTTTTTCTATTTAACTTTTTATACTGTTTAACTTTTTTAATTGGTTTTTTACTGCTTAATGTTTTTTCTACTATAAAAATAGGTCTAAGATTATTCAGGATGTTTCGAAAATTCTTGTGAAAATGAATGTTTTCTGAAAAGAATGCCTGGATTACAAATATAGTAATTTTAGATAAAATATCATTTGCATGTATATCTATGTCCTATTTCTCCTTGGGTTCATTACTCGAAACTTAGGTAAAATATATTTTGATTTAGAAAAGTGCAGTAACAATAAAAAAGTTAAGCAGTAAAGTTAAAAAGTTTTAAAAATTAATAAAAAATAAATATAAATAATTCTTTTAAAGTGTGAAATATTTTAAAATGCTCTAACAAAAGTACTATTAATAAGCCCCCACTACAAGAAGGAAACACTCAAAATGAATATTTAATTCAAGCATTCTCTCTTGCATTACAGAGTACATTTACACATCTTTCCTAAAGCATTTAGTAACTCCTGTTTAAGGCACCCTTTAAAATTCTTTAGTAAATAGGTTTAACATATAATGAACAAACGACTAATAATTAAAATAGTCAATATATTTATAAGGGTGTATAAGTCTTTCCTACACGATTTTTTTCCTTAATAAAGAGTTTTAGGGTTTTAGAGTCTCAAACTTCCTTACTAATCTTCTTACTGAAGCACTTTTGCCAATTTAATAACTTTCAACTCAATACCACCCTTTTACAATTGGATTTTCTTCCTCACCATGTTCAGTATATCACTTGAAATTGCATCTACTACATGTACTAATAAATAGAGTTTAGTAACAAATGTACGTTTTAATTTTATGTAAAATATTGGTTCGATACATAGGACACGTTGAAAGACTCTTCGTACATCTCATGCATGTCACCAGATGACCGCAAGGCTGTAAAGTAGCATTCATTTTCCGATTCCTTGCAAATTTTACAAAGTCGTTCGTCCTTGTCGTTGTCTAAGGGGTAAAGCTATACATCGTTTTTTTTATAAAACCATTGGTATTGTTGATTTCATCCAGCACCTGTACAATTTCATCTATGGGCTACCAAACATTTTGGATAAAACATGGTGTTTGTGATAATGCGCGAAATAAAATTTTGTGTTATAATACAAGATTTTAACGAAAGGATATACTTAAATGTGCGTGTGATTTTTTGACTCTACCACGTTTATGCGCTGAATGCAATTCAATTCTACGACTAAATTTGAGCAAGAAAAAAAAATATAACCAAATATAATTTATAAGAGAAACGTATTTTGACTTTCTTTAAAATGAGGAACTTTAAAGTATACTGAATTCTCTTGATTCTGCAGTTTTATTTTTTCTAAAATTACATCAACAAATTGAATTATTTTATTTGTGTGCACACACAAGTCTTTGCCTCTGTTGAAAGGAAACTAGTATCTTTGACAAGTATCAGATTTTAAAAATTAATTCAGAGAAGAACCTTTTTTCATGGGATTTAACTCAATCTGCTCCATAATTTTACCCTTAAGAGTAATAGAGCATATTATAGATTTAAGGAAAATGAATAACCATTATGCAAATTTGAAGCCAAAAGTTCCAAGCATGTCTATGCGCCTATCTACGTTTAGAGATTGACCAACGCACAGACGTTGACATTAGGGACCTAGCCGTAAACGGATCGTATTATACCGGTGTCTTGGACGTGATCAGGTGCTATTGGTGTGGCGAAGGGCTTGAAAATTGGTAAAAAGATGTAGTGAGACACAAACACAAAGTTTTATCCAAAATGTTTGGTAGCCCATAGATGAAATTGTACAGGTGCTGGATGAAATCAACAATACCAATGGTTTTATAAAAAAAACGATGTATAGCTTTACCCCTTAGACAACGACAAGGACGAACGACTTTGTAAAATTTGCAAGGAATCGGAAAATGAATGCTACTTTACAGCCTTGCGGTCATCTGGTGACATGCATGAGATGTACGAAGAGTCTTTCAACGTGTCCTATGTATCGAACCAATATTTTACATAAAATTAAAACGTACATTTGTTACTAAACTCTATTTATTAGTACATGTAGTAGATGCAATTTCAAGTGATATACTGAACATGGTGAGGAAGAAAATCCAATTGTAAAAGGGTGGTATTGAGTTGAAAGTTATTAAATTGGCAAAAGTGCTTCAGTAAGAAGATTAGTAAGGAAGTTTGAGACTCTAAAACCCTAAAAC